>LPNX010614161.1:327661-546937 GCA_001517045.1 Pseudotsuga menziesii | reverse complement strand
CCTTCAATAACTGCTTCAAGTAATTTAACTTAAAGTCTTTCCTTTGTAATTTATTGTTGGTTAATAATTTCCATTCAGAGTTTTTTCTTCTGCTTTCTTTGGTTCACAACTTGTAAATCTTATTCATTGGTTATTGTTGGTGAATTTAGATCAATTGTATATTGCTTAACATCTTGATCCATTATTTGTTCATTCATTTTGTTGTACAAAGCTGTAGTTTAATTTTAATTGAAGTCTCAAATTCATTTGTAAAATTATAAAGTTGCATTTTCTGACTCCATTCTTTAGGCACTGGTTTTCAAATAAAAGACTGACTGTCATTTAAATCTTGCATATTGCATTAGTTTGACTGTCATCTCCTAGAACCTTAGCCTCAGCCTTACTAAAAGATCCCTTTAATTAATCTGTAAATTAATTAATAAATCTGGAACTTAGTTTTCCCATAGGGACTACCCCCCTTGGCTCTGTTGGGATCTTGCCTAAACGGAGGAGTTGTAGACTGTGGTGACAGTGGTCCCCAGCTCTCGCTTGCCCCCAAGGACACACATAGCAGGTTGTGACTTTCCTGCGTCTTAAAGTGTGAATTAGGCGGCAACAGAAGGAATAGACCTTGAAGAAACATTTGCACCAGTGCCCAGAATGGAAGCTATTAGAATGATATTGGCTTATGCTTGCTCCAAAGACATCAAACTGTATCAGATGGACGTGAAATCAATATTTATGAATGGGGAGTTAGAAGAAGAAGTCTACATCGAACAACCAAAAGGATTTCAGCTTTCAGAAAACGAGGATTATGTATGTAGACTCAAAAGAGCCTTATATGGGCTAAAGCAAGCTCCTAAAGCTTGGTACTCCAGATTGGACAGGTACTTACTGCAACAAAACTTTAAAAGAGGAAGTGCAGATAGCAATTTGTACATCAAACTGGACAATGATAGCATACTCATCATTGAAGTTTATGTTGATGATATCATCTTTGGAAGTGATGATGATTCACTGACTCAACAATTCGCTAAGGCATGCAGAAAGAGTTTGAAATGTCATTACTCGATGAATTGACCTTCTTCTCGGGACTCCAGATATCTCAAAGAACAGAAATCATTTTTATTGCTAAGACAAAATACATCAAGGAAATGTTAAAGAGATTCCAGATGGAAGATTGTAAACCTACGAGTACTCCTATGATCATCGGTTGTAAGTTGAGCAAATACGATGAATCTAAGGAAGTTGATCAAAGGCTTTATAGATCAATGATTGGTAGTCTGCTATATGTAACAGCCTCCAGACGAGATGTGATGCAGGCCGTTGGACAAGTTGCAAGATTTCAAGCTGCCCCAAAGGAAACTCACATTATAGCAGTTAAAAGGATCTTCAGGTATCTCAAAAGAATTATGGACTTTGGACTTTGGTATCCAAAAGGAAATGAGCTGACATTAATAGCTTATTTAGACGCAGATTGGGCAAGATGTGTTGACGATAGAATAAGCACTAGTGGAACAACTTTCTTTCTAGGCGATTGTCTGGTATCTTGGTCAAGCAAAAAGCAGTATGCAGTGTCCTTATCAACCGCAGAAGCATAATATATAGCAGCAACAACTTGTTGTACTCGGATTCTTTGTATGAAGCAAACCCTGCAAAACATACACGTGACATGTAATGAGCCGATTCCAATTCTATGTGACAATACGAGTTCCATCAGTGTCTCTAAGAATCCAGTTATGCATTCAAAGACCAAGCACATTCCAATCAAGTTTCACTTTCTTCGGGAACAAGTCACATAAAAGAATATCAAGATGGAATATATCAGGACAAAAGAACAGGTTGCAAATATCTTTACTAAGCCTCTCCCAAGAGAGACTTTTGAGTACCTCCAGGAAAAATTGGGAGTCATGCTATCTCCTAATTGAATTGATCCATCTTTAACAACACAACAATATCATATGCGGAGCATGACAGGAGTACCCTTTTCCATTGATGCCAAAGGGGGAGAAAAAGCTGAAGAAGGAAGGTAAAGGAAGCATGCTCCAAGGGGGATACTTGTTGACAAAGGAAACTCTTTCAAAGGGGGAGCTTTGGAGTTGTCATCAATGACAAAGGGGGAGATTGTTGACTAAATTGTCATTGATGCCAACAAGTGTGTATCGGTGTGTCTTGGTGCCCCTTGAGGATCCCCCGAGGGTTAGAAGTCAGTCAATGTCAAAGGAGACCTTTTGACATTGTCCAAGCCCAAGTATGAAGCCCTTGGAGCCCTTTGGACAATGGTAAAATACCAGTACACCCTGCAGAGTGTTTGAGTAACCCTAAGTTGTTTTATGATTCCCCGGTTGTTTCTTTAGGGTACCCCTGTACCACAACCATGCCCTATTACCCTAGAATGTGTTCTTGGTGGGTTGAAGAAGTTGCAAGAGTCCAAATGACCCTTTCAGTGGTCATTGCGTGTTATAGAGGTCATGGTACCCTAGGAGAAGCCTAGGCACCCCCACACCTTGATGGTTATGTGTCTTCACTTGTGGTGACTCTAATGACCTAAGAAAATACCCTAAAACCCTTACCTTTGGTCCCTAAGCCTACACTCTACCCTAATATTACATCAGTATGCCCATTGCACCTTTACACTAGCTCTTGAAGCCCTCTTGGTAACCCTTAACCCTAAAAGGTAATAAGACCACTAACTAAATAAACTATTAAACCTAATATTTGAAGAATTAAAACATATTTCTAATAATTATCAAAATCCTAACCATCCCCTAATGTCTACCCCTCTAAGTAGTTAAAACATTTTTTAATCACTAAAAAGACTCTAGTATTTAACTTATTTGAAGTGGTCCTTCAACATTTAACAAAACCCTCCCATGCTGAACCCTTGAAGTGCGTGGATATTAAAATACTTACCCTTCATGAAGGTCGGCTCCTTTAAACAATTATATGTTAGATTAAATTAATAAAGGACTCTATTCCTTCACTAGGTCGGCCATAAATTTCTAGCACTCAAACGTCTAAAGAGTATATTAATAAACAAACGCTTGTCACTTTTAAAATCACGAATCAGTGCACCAGTTAGGTGGTTTGGACTGTGGTTTGTGACTGAGGATTTTCGTGGGTAGTCTCAGCAGCAGAAGAAAACAAACCCGATTACAGTCCTTTTTCTTCTTGGGGTTAAGTCAACAGCCGACAGTCAAAGTTCATGTGATAACCAGCTTCCTTCACTTGTCAATCCAAGCCTTCAACAGTTACTTGTTGGGTGTTCTCTGGTGGCTGAACCGAGATAAGAATGAGCTCTGAATTAAAGGTTGCACAGTCCCTACACAGACCAAAATTTTGTTACAGCTTGAACAATCTAAGTTTGTGATATGATACTGCTGCTCTTTGGAAGCTTGAACAGTTCAAGCTTGGGTATTTTACAGTGACTTCTTGACATCTACATCTGGTTTTGTCTTGGACATACACAGCCCAGCAGAGAGGTACAAAGTTTGGTTTTTATCTTGGACATACACAG
The DNA here is from genome assembly GCA_001517045.1 of Pseudotsuga menziesii. Taxonomy (NCBI): domain Eukaryota; kingdom Viridiplantae; phylum Streptophyta; class Pinopsida; order Pinales; family Pinaceae; genus Pseudotsuga; species Pseudotsuga menziesii. The sequence goes on along the minus strand of LPNX010614161.1, from coordinate 543,441 downwards.
CCCAGCAGTGAGGTACAAAGTTTGGTTGTCTTGGACATAGATAGCCCAGGAGTGAGGTTGACATACATAGATAAAGGTATGTTGGCATGATAATGTTGTACAAACAGTATTGAATGNTATATATATATATATATATATATATATATATATATATATGCTAAACTGATGATGCACTCCTATGTTATTTGATGAATACACTATGATGTATACTACACTATGCACTCCTTGATACATGCTATGCTTTGATGACGATGATGATGTGATGGTGCACACTACACTATGCACTCCTTGACATATACGATGATATGATGATGAACATGCATGCTATGGTGTGATGACACTCTTCTATGCACTATGATGTGTACTTGATACATACACACTACATGATGATGATGGTTCATACTTGATGATGATGATGCACACATATGATGATGCAAGCCTTGAAGGCCGAGAAGAATTATTTGTTCAGTGATTGGGTTTGACGAGCAGTGTATGGCAGTGATATATATACAATGATGATTTTGCAGTAATCAGAGAGAAGAGGTTATCAGCAGCAGAAAGTACAGGTTTTGGTATGTGACAGGTCCACAGGTTCGGCAATCTTTTTCTCATCTGGATGGCAGGACGGGGCAAGGAAACGAGGTTGTAGCCGGAGAATTAGAGAGTTGAACCTTCCTTCAGGTTGTAGCTTGTAAATCAGGGGGTTGTAGCCTCCTTCCAGTTGTAGCTGGAAAATTGAAGTCTTTGTAGTAAGGGGGTTGTTTCCTCCTTTCAGTTATTTCTGGAAAACTATTTTAAAAAGGCTTCCGTGGTTTTACCCCCAGGACTTGGATTTCCATGTCAAAAATTATTGTGTACTGTGCAGCTTGTTATTTTCATACACACTGATGATATGCTGTGATTGGTGATCAACAACTTGCTATTGATTAAAAATCTTAAATTGTGCAAATACTGATTCACCCCCCCTCTCAGTATTTCAACAGTCTTAGCCAATGGTTTCAAGACACAAAGGTGGAATGATACGGAGTTGGACAAGTCATAGGTGAAGCCAAAAGAGATTTGTGGTCCATGTAAGGATCAAGAGATGTAAGTCAATGATATATGCATAAAACAAAAACCACTTCCATGTACTAATATACATAACATTTCTATTAACCGTGCTTATCAGAATCAACAAATGTAAGTAACATAAGTAACATCCAGTACAATCATCAATAAAGACCTTATATCGATGAAAAAATATCCTCAAGGCATGTGATTGGCACTAAAACATAATGGCATGGTATCATCACAAGGTAACATATGCAACAATAATATAGCATCTCAACAATCATGATATTTCTACTCTGATAAAATGAATCTCAACCATGATCTGTGCAGCAAAAAAGACGGTAAATATCCCCATGTACAATCTTGTATGACAGTGACAATGGGTAACACATCTAGGTTATAGTTGGGTCATCTTTGTTCTTTGGGAGTTTAAGTATACATGCTAGTTTAAGCTGTAACATACTCAAAATGCTCCATATAAGATATGTCAATTAGGCTCCAAAAAGAAAGAGTTCTCAAAATCCAACCATGAGTTCAAATGAGGAATAGGCTCTATTTATATAGGAGAGTAGCTCAACTTGTTTTTACAATAAAATATTCATTTATTCCTTGATCTATCCTAAGGTGGAAAAATTCTCTAAACTTTAATAAACTCTTCGTAAATACAATAAAACTGGTGGCCAATGTCATATGTACAAAGCACACGATACAACCAAAAGAGGGGGTGCCTCCATCGAATGAGGAAAAAGGAAAGTGATGTCGACATGCAAGCCTCCAAAGGCTTGTTCAATGGGATACTCCAACAAGAGTGTGCCCTTATATCAACAAAGACCCAACATCCATAGCGGTTGCTCCAATAGAAAATGGCCACAAGGAAACTAAACCAACCAAATGTGTCCACTTGGCAGCAAGCCCTTAACTTCAATGGCAGTGCTCCAATGGGGATGGCTCCATATGGCCATGGAGCATTCAAATTCCTTAGATCATGGCACAACTTACAAGTCTTACAATACATGTGTGACATGTCACTAAAGTGGGCAGCCTCAAAATATAATACGAACTCTTGTGTAAGCAGTTCACATAATAACCAAATCTCTTCCAACCGTGTCTAGAAAGAAAAGGGATGCCCCCCTTCATCATGGGATGCTCCCTATTAACATACCGATGAAAACATATATACTTGGCTTCCAAGAATAGGGCACTTTCCTCTAAAGTGAACATAGAACAGACCAAAACTGATGGGAGAGCCTTGATCTAAGGGTTTACCCCTCGATCTCTTCCAAAATGGAAAATAGGGCCTCCAAATTGCAACAACTAGCCTTCAAAGCTCCATACATGGGACGGCTTCTCCTGAAATAGCATGAACAGACCCCCCAATAGCTGAATGCTACTAATCTAGCTTCATAAAAAGCATCCTTCAAAGGCTATTGTCCCCCCAGATACAAAAGATCTCCAATCTGCATCCTAAAGTCTGAAAACTGCACAAAGAAGAGGCTTAAAGGGCCGAAGGCTGAACCAAACCCTCAGATCTGCCAAAACCTCCTCCAGAAGTCTGTTGTGATGTGATTGAGAGACAGTTTTAGGGCTGCTGCGGATACCCTAGATTTGCTGATTTAGTTGACAGAACTACCCTACTTCTCATATTGACAGCTGTTGAATGCTTCTTGATGATGGAATTGTACCCAGGAGTGCTCAGAGGTCCTTTTTACTGCTGTAAGAGGATAGGAACAGCCCCAGGACATGGCCAGAATTGATTCAGTGCAGCCCAGGCTCGCTGATGGTGCTGTTATGAGGTTGAATAAGGCCAAAACGTGCCCAGAACTTACCCAGGAGTCCCTAGATTAGAGAAATTGCTTCCCAGAATTAATAATTAGGGTTGCTACTGCTGGTTGAATCTAGTGCCCAGATTTGATAGAATTGCTTCTTACTGCCCCGTACGTACTCAGAGATGAGGTTTTACTGCTGTTTGGGACATGTACAGTCCTGAACTGTGCTCAGAACATGCCCATAACAGTTTCTTAGTGCCCTTTTTTGCACCAGTTTGCCCAGAAATTGAAGATCAGCCCTCTTACCACTTGCTTTTGAGGGCGAAACTATGCACAGGAGTGCCCAGATTTAGCCCAGGTCTGAAGATGATTCCCCCTTTGTTGTTATTTGATGGTCAAAACCGTCTCAGTCCTGTCCCAGAATTTGCTTAGCATCAGCCCAGATTTGAACCAATGCTGATTGGAGGACAGGGACAGGCTTGTTTTTGAACCAGCATGCCCAGGTTTGTCTTCAATCATCCACAAGCGTGACAAGGTTTGTTTTGAACCAGCATGCCCAGCATGCCCAGGTTAGACCATCCATGACATAGCAGGAAACCCAGCAAAACCTCATATTTGACAAGACATCAACAAGGCCACACCCACTGAAGATTGCGATCACCCACTGAAGATTGCGATCAAAATCACATGTGGACACCCATACAAAATGGGGAGTAACACTGAGCAAAGAAATAGGCCTACACCCAGCAATGCAATATTTGGCCCCATTTTTCAAAATAAGCTTAATAACCCTAGTGGAAAAAATCGCCGATTTTTCGGCGATGTCCCCAAAAATCGCGATTTTTTCTGGCTGCCAATTTTTCGGCCCGAAAAAATCACGATTTTTTCAAAAAATCGGACATCGCGAAAAATCGGGAAAAATCAGCAAACATCGGCAAAAATCGGGAAAAAATCGGGAAAAACCAGAAAAAATCGAGAAAAAATCGGGAAAGATCAGGAAAAATCGGCAAATAGGGGAAAAAATCGGCAAAGAAATTTTGACCTTATTGAAGTACAAAATTTGCAATTTTTAATGCTTGCCGCGGTTTGCCGATTTTTGCTGATTTTTTCGCCGATGTTGCCGAGAAGATGTTTTCTGGACCCTCGCCGATTTTTTCTACTATGTTAATAACCCTCTAATTTAAAGATTCGGTTAAATCCCCTATGAAAAGGCCTTGATAACCAAGCAGCAAAAGTCATTGCCTCATTGTGACCCCCATAGCCTTGTATAAGTCACGAGGTAACCCATTCAACCCCAGGGACTTCCCATTGTGCATGGAGCTAAGCATAGCAAAAAGTTTCTCCATCGAGAAGCCATTGTCTAACTTGTCCCAGTTCACAACTGACACTTATTGGGAATCACCTTATCACAGAAATTCCTAGCAGCCACCACACTGTCTGTCAAAGCATAATTGGAAAAAATATTCTGAAAACGTAAACCAAATGTTTTTTCCACTGTTTTTGCCACAATGGATTATAGCAAATATACATTGTCTATGTTCCAAATTGTAAGAATCAACATTCATGTAATTGTGTCTGTTCTTGTTTTAAAAATAAGACTGAGTATCTTCTTAACGTCATCTTTTACATGCATGATTTCCATTTATTCCTGGAATGTATATTTTGTATTGCCCTCAAGCTATGTCTAGGGGATTGTTAAAATCTAGATTTGCTTTGCTGGTAGGTACTTACCTAGCCATGTTTGATTTTATGTTTTTATATAAGTTCGATGTGGATAATAGTAAGTGCAAATCAATGTATTTAATAATTTTGCTTCCCGCTTGATGCCTGCAGCAGTTCCTGGAAGTCAAAACCCCCCAGAATATCATCGTTGTTTATGTATTTTGGTTCAAATATGAATTGCAATCAGTGTTATTTTAGTTATATGCACCCTTGCTATATACATGAGAAAACTTTGCATATTTGTGTCTTATTGGTTGGATTCACATACACACGCACTATAATACCAATATTTGAATATTTTATGTACTTTTTTGACAACCAGTTTTTAACCGGTTCCAGTCTTTTTGTTTGACTGGTTCAGTCACTGGTCCAGTTCGGATAACATTGATTTGAGGATATAAAACATACATTTTCTAAGTTGGAAATTGCAACAATCAACCTTCATGTAATTGCTTCTGTTCTTGATATAGAATTGAAACTAAGTGTGATCTTGAAGTCATCTTTTACATACATGATCTCCTTTTATTCCTGGAATGTATACTGTATTACTCTCAGTCTTTATCCACTGGGTTGTTACAATGTGCATAGGCTTTAGTTGTTGCTACTTACCTAGCCATAGTTGATTTTATGTTTTTAATATTGATACAAGTTTAACTAGAATTATGGTAAGTTCAAATTAATGCATTTAATAACTTTTCTTTCTTATCATATGTTTGTGTAGAAAATTCTTAGTTTCATTTGGTTTTGATCTACCAGCTTGAAGGTGGAGGAGTTGCAAGTGGAGGCTTGCGGGAATTAATACCTTGCATTGCCAGGACATGTGTAGCAGTAGGAGTTGATGGCATTTTTATGGAGGTACATATTAAATAATATTTGTAGACCATATTATTTGCTTTTAGATTCTGGTAACAGCTTAATGAATGCTAACATGCCTCATATTTATGTTTTATATTGACCTTGTGTATCCAAATTCCTAAATTGTCAAACAATGTGAACCTTTATCTCACATACAGTATCAATGATCATATAAAGATTGGATATATGATCTTGAAGGCCTGAATCTAATATGAACACAGTTGGAGTTAGGAAGTGCAAATATAATTAGAAGCTTTTTCTATTTCTGCCAAAGAAAGTTGTTGGATAGATTCCAAGTTCTCATTGTGATGTGGAAACCAATGTTACTTGGGAGTGGGATCAGAAAGCGAAATTTTCAAGAGCTTCTAGTTTGGAAGCGTTTTTTATATAATATATATTTTGATGCATATATGTCAACAAATGCATGTAGAATGTTAAATTAGTTATGGAAAGCATAAAAACATGAAATAAACCATAATACCATATAACATCATTCATCATTCATCAATCATCTAGTAGTGAATTCGTCAACCATAGGTCCAGTATCCATAACATCAACCTTAAAGCTTCAAATTTTCAATATATAAATAGGCTATAAATTAGGGATTCTTCAAAAACTAGTTTCGAGGCCACCAATACCTAGGCTATAAACTAGGCTATGTTATTGTTCAAACTAGCAGCTTAAAATCGCAACACCAATTTGGGCCTTGTTGCCGCCTTACACACACCTGGTGGGGAAAACAACAGAAATCTTCAAGCTGCTTGGTGTGTCTTTGGGGGAAAGTCTCTAGTCAGGTGCTGTCACTTGATCCTGACTCTTCCTTTTAGGCCACTTCTAACAGAGCCAAGGGGAGTAGTCCCTAAGAAAGAGTTACTAAGGCTCTTTGATTTTATTGGTTTATGAATTAGATCGTTTGTTAGGAGTTCAAGAGTAAAAACACTGAGACAAGATCAAGGTTACTTAGGAGTGGGAGTAGGAGCAAAAAAAGAAATTTTCAAAAGATTCCAGTTTGGGAGCTTTTTTTATATAATATATATTTTTAATATATTTTGATGCATATATGCCAACAAATGCTTGTAAAATGTTGAATTAGTTATGGAAAGCATAAAAACATGAAATAAACCATAATACCATGTAACATCATTCATCATTCATCAATCATATAGTAGTGAATGCGTCAACTGTAGGTCCAGTTTCCATAACATCAAGTTATCAACCTTACAGCTTCAAATTTTCAATATATAACATTTTGTGATCACTTAAATTGTACTTGTAATGGTTACGAAACTATAGTTTATAATAGAAAACATCAACCATGAAATGAAAGTTGAACTTGAAACAATTCACAAAGCATCATATTCATAACCAAAGAGTTACAATAATACGCTTTTATGCAGTAACCGGTTAATGACTCCAGTTTCAACAATTCAAAGTTGCAAATAGTGAACTTCAAAGGTATGTTCAACTTCAAACTTTAAACTTGAATTGCCATGTTATGTTCACAAAATATACCATAATAAATATAAAAGAGTCAATGACTCAATAATGCAGAAACTTGAAAGTACTGTAAATAATAAAAGACAAGAAAAGTATATTTTATGGATGTTTCCTCTTGCCACGGGAAATTTCTAATTTATTTTCCCGTGGTTTATGAACAAAGGGAATGGGATTATCATCCCCAGTAGCCACCAATGTTGAGCGGCTTGAGCCACGTCCAAGACTTGGTCTTGCATGACCCCCCTCGCTAATGCAAATGGGGGTCGTGAAGTTGAACCTCTAGGAAAAGATGGTGCATCTGGAAACAAGGTAGAAGATGGCGGTGGCATTGTTACTGTTGCTGCTACATGGTCATCCTCATCGCCCAAAAGCTCATCCTCCAAGTGCTCTAAAGCTAAGGCTCCATCCTCCAAGTTATGCTCCTCCGAATTGTTGTCCCAAGTGACATATGATCTATCAGTTTTGGCCCGGTCATAGTAATGAATCAACAACCTCAAGTTGTAATGTACATAAACCAAGCTTTTTGCTTGATTTTCATTTAATTGGTTTCTTTTCACTGAGTGGATGAAGCTCTAGGTGCTCCAACACCTTTCTGCAGAGGAACTGTTTACCACATGTGAAAGAACTTTGGTTGCCAATTTATGCAAGCGTGGGCATGATGAGCCATACATGTTCTACCATTCAATAGGAGGTGCCCTATCTCGATTTTTTCTAGCATGCAAAGTACCAAACGGACCAATATCACTGAGGTATTTGCTTAATTCACTACGCAATAAGGCACATTCCTCTTCATCAAGGACAACTTTTCTATAGCAGCCATGTACCCAACCTATACCTTTGGATATGTGTGGGGCTTTCTCTTAACCCAAGCCCCAGGTGTTGGTTTGGCCAACCAATATGGAGAATAATATTTTGGTGTTAATACATATGCTAAGGCATGCAATGGTATGTTGGGACGTTCCCACCTTTTAACCACATGTGTATGAATATGGTCATATAAGATGAGATCTTTTGATTCAACAATATCTTTAATTTGTCCCAACATGCTATCCATCTACTCATACACCTCCCCAATTACCGGCTTATCTGTGTCTGCAAACTGAATCATGTGATAAATGGGCTTTGTGAACTGCAAAACAAACTTGACACTTGCTCAAAATTGACCATCAAGAACGGTGTCTTCCACATCCTAAAAATCAAGCTTGTCAAATGTGGATGTAGCCCTATCTTTTAAGAGTTTCCATGACTCACTTGGTACCATGCTAGCCAATGCCTCTCTTACCTTCAAAAGGCGCCTGCAGGTGAGGTAATAGCTAGCAAATGTAGTCTTTGCTATCTTTAATAGCTCTAACTTTGAGTGAGTGCGGAAAATGTCGTGGGCATTGCTATGGTTGGTAATAAATTTTATCATGTGATTTCCCTTTATGTAAAGTTCACCAAATCCATTTGTAATCATTTTCCTTCAACTTAAAATAATGTCATTCATCAAAAGGTTCAACGTGTGAACCAAACACCCAAACCAAAATATGTTGGGGTATTTATTTTCAATGATTGCTCCCACTGCCTTAGAATTAGCAGCATTATCGGTTATGACTTGGATGACATTGTATGGACCAATAGCTTCAATGTTTTTAAGTAGGAGTTTTCAATGTTCATGTCGGTCTTGAATTTATCTGAGTAGTCATGTGTCGAAAGGAAGACTGCACCAATAGCAGAGACACCAAGAACATTTATCAATGGCTTTCCTTTCACATTTTTCCAACCATCTGATACAATTGATACCCTATACTCATTCCAAGCATTTGTGAATTGCCCCAAGGCATTTTGGATCTTGGATTTTTCGTTGTCAAGCCCCATAGTTCTAGATTTGTCATACCTAGGGCTCTTGTATCCTGCTGGGGCAGTGCGGATGGTCTCTACCATTTCATGCCAATAGGGTGAGCGAAGAACATTGAATGGTATGCCACATGCATAGAGAAACCGAAATACTTTTGAATCCACGTCATCCCTACCACCTTGGTCAAGGAAATCTGATATTGTCTTGCCACATGATTGCATGGGAGAGATACACTGCATTGGGTGGATGGGCATCCAGTTCTTGGTGAGCATGAAAGTTCTTAGTCATTAGTTGATCGTTTTGTTATGTTTTGTGCTTCAAATTCTTCCTTCTTATAGATGGATCTTTGTGTTGATACCACATGTGGGCAAACACAAACCCCTATAGTTGTTTTTTCATCACATGGCATGTGCCCACATAGATGTCTTCTCACACGAGTATATGAACCTGGGTATGTCTTTTTACAATGGGGAAAAACAAATTTGGTGGTTCCACCCCCTTTGCCTCCTCCTTGCCTTGTGACATATTTCCACAAGGGTGTGGGATCCTCTTTGGTTTTCTTTCGGTTTTCCTCATCCTCCTCCTCCTCTCCATGGTATGTGCCACTTCCCACTTCTTCATCGTCTCCCTCATTCCTCCTTCGGTTTCCAATCACCATCATCAAAATAACAAATGGAACCAACAAAATAAACCATAAACCCATCATCACGGTTGATGGAACTAGAGATTTAACGTGTTTCCTGCAATAGAATGAGGGAGGAAGCATGGGAAAGAATAGGAGAGGAACATCTACAATGGACATTCTAGTGTATAGACTCTAGAATTTATATACCAAGCATTCATGAATCATGATTGAATATGGAGATCAAAGTTCAAAAACTTTCAAACACAAAGCAAATCAACAAGAAAGATTGTAGAGCCTACCTCTTTAGCTCTCACTGTCCAATGGTGGTGACAAGTTCAAGTTTGAGCCTTCTTCAATCTCCAATGATGGCAGCCTTCTCCTCTCCTCTCCTCTTCTCTTCTCCTCTCCTCTCACCTAAGTCACATGGTTCAAATTTGAATTCGAGTTCGACAACCATTTGATTCGGTTCAAATTCGAATTTTTGGATGAGGTTCGTTTGAGATTCGTCTTGAGTATCGAATATATATACATATACATGCACACAAACACACACACACATATATATATAATTGTTAATAAAATTTGCTATTGAAATAAAGTTTAACCTATGAAATGGAATATGGTATGCTTAAATAGTTTAAAAAATAAACAATAAAACTTAAATCTGTCTCTTAAACATAAGAAAAAATATGTTTAGCAAACAAGAAAAATAAAGTAGAAAGACTAGAACTTATAAGTTTATAACTTAATATGGAATTTAAAAAGAACATATTAACATAATAGAAAGCAGAAAGACATAAACTATAAGTTTATAACCTAATACAAAATTTAAAAAGAACATAATAACATAATACAAAATTTGAAAAGAATATGCCCATAATGCATTGGAAAATAATCTACAGAATTTAAGAAGATGCCCATAATTTTTTCTAAATACTTATAATCTGTAAAATTGTTTAACATAATTTAAAACATAACCATAATTTAAAGTTTAAACATTAAATTGCAAAATGAAGTTCATATTCTTTAAATTTCAAAATTTGAAAATAAGTTCGTAATGTCAAATATGTATGATCTCTCAAATTGTTTTCCAAAATGTAAAACATGCTTAAAATTCCTATTCTTCTAGCCTACTTGAAACATCATAAAGCTCAACATCATCAAGAGCACATGGGCCACTAGAGTTAAGATCATCAGCTAAATCTCTATTATCATTAGCACTAGTCTCATGACTAGTGTCACCATCAATGCCAAGATCATCTTCTGCTGCAAAATCTCCATTTGGGAAAGGCTGAAACCATGGGTGAGAGGAACTAGATGTATCTTTGGCTACACTACTTAAGGTCAACTACAAATTGCTATGAACATACACAAGATCTTTCAACAGTGTAGATAGTAATCTATTTCTCTTTTTAGATTGAATGTGGTTGAAACTGCTCCAATTCCTTTCACAAGGAGATGCACTTGATCCTTGGATCAAAGCACGATTTGCAAATTTTTGCAATTCAGGTGTCTCTGGTCCATAAAACTGCCACCATTGGCCTGGAGGAATGTTGGCCGTATCATGTATGGCAGAAATCTTTCCAAATATGCCATCTTCTTCTAGATTTGGAACCAACTGCTCAATAGCTTCATAAAGGCCACAGATGACTTCTGCATCATTGTTTCTTTCTATCCCAAACAATCTTGGGTCCAAATAACAAGTTTCTGCATGCAAAGGACTATGCAACATTTTCCATCTTTCATCAATCACCTCCGATATTTCCTTGTACTCATTTTCCACATTGTCAAAGGACTTAGCAATAGATTGCTTCCGTTTGGAATGAGGAAGAAGGCCTCGCTTTTATAGAGTTTCAAGCCCCAGGGAGACTTGACCCCAAGGACACACCAAGCAGCTTGAATATTTCTGTTGCGCTTTCCCTCAGGTGTGTAAGGAAGCAACATGGTCATTTGTAAGATATGGAAATCTAGTAGCCAAGACTTCACATTCATTCGTATACTCATTCACTGTTCCTATTTGTAAAAGATGAGTAAACCTAGTAAAGGTGTAGCCTTCTTCATCATCATGATATCTCTTGAGAAAATCGGCGGTGATTATCTGCCAATTAATTGATAGACCATTAGTTTTGTTAGATCACCAAGTGAACCAATCATAAGCATCGCCTTCTAAATATGAAAAGGTCATCGATATTCTTTCTAATTCATTAGTGGGTGGGTTCATAGCTAAGATTCCTTTGATTTTATTGACCCACCTGATAGCCTTCCAATCGTCTAATCCATCATACTTAGGAAGCTCAATTTTGATCTTATTTCAATAACCTGTGTTATCTTGACATCTTCGATGACTTGCATTTTGTTCTTCGGAATCTAATGATGGCCTTCTATGTGCTATGGGTTGTACTAATAACGCATCTACCATCTGATTTAGATTAATGATTTTTTTCGTGCGATCGTAAATTATGCCCATTACTTCTTTGTCCTCGATCCTCATTAGAAGGAATTTGGGGTTTAAAATGGGCCTTATAAGAAAACGAGCCATCATATAAGAAAACTAGCCAACCATAATTTCTTGATGAGTTGGAAATCAAGAACAAATAGTATTTCAATAAAATAAGTCAACTGTAATGGTTGACTTGACACATTTGTCATAAAAAAACTACTTTTTTGTTCATATTTTCAACATATATCCCTTTGTTTTTATTTTTTTTGTTCATATTGATAGACCTAGGTGAAAACCCGAAGTTGGGTAACGCATTTTTGAGAAAGGAGAGGAAAAAAATAGTGTGTGCGGATAAAGATGTGAAAAAAAGTCAACTTAAAACTCTAGGTCGAGAGTTTGTGAGAGCTCAAACTCTCAGCTGAGAGTTTAATAAAATTGTAGGCTGAGAGTTTAAATCAATCACAGCATCGTGTTTAAAAAAAAATGTCGGCTGAGAGTTTGAACTAAACTCTCGGTTGAGAGTTTGGAAGATATTTTCTTGGCCGAGAGTTCTTGATCAACAAAACTTGCGAAAATCTCCTGCATCTTTCTAGAATCTACTACTTCAGTAGGGCCAAACCCATGCAAATTTTAAAGAGTATTTGTTGGACTTGGTAGCAATGGATTCATCACTGAATCTGGTTTTCAATGATATAATAATTGTTTCATTTTGTTTTGAATTTCTATTTATTAATAATTTTTTTCTAAACCTTGTCCCTTAAGAATTTTAATGTTCTAAAAATCACCTAAAATGAAAATTCAATATCATAACAAAGACAAAACCAAAAAAATTGAAATCTTCACAGTTATCTTCATTGCCTCGTCCTCTTCAAAGGGGCACTCTTAGTTTTTTCATTAAGAGTCACACTAAAAAGAAAATTAAATCTCACCAACATGTGTCAATAAGGCACCATTTTCTAAACATATGCTATTTCGATAAATAATAAAAAATAGTTCTCAAGTTTGAAAAATATCAAAAGACAGTCCATGCACAAATGCAGTGAGTGTAGATTATGAGCATACATTTTTTTTCCATAAAATGAATAACCATCTCGGAAAAAACTAGTGCTCATGCAGGTCAATCATTATCCATACCTAAAATTTTCAATTATATGTTGTTGGTGAGCATCAAATTTGTCCCACGATATGTCCATAAATTTATTTTTTTTAAATACGAGTACGAAGGTAATTCAATTATCTAAAACATTTGTTTTTACTTTGAGGTGAGATTTCTAAGGGAGATATGGGTTTGAAGAGGTTGAAGTTGAAAATACATGAAATTTTCTAGTTTTGTTTGTCAAAAAACAAGCAAAATAGTTACCCAACTTTCTGTTTTCACCCAGCCCATTGCCCCCAAAACAAGAAATCCCTGAAAAAACATGATGATGACATCATCATCACGTTTTTTCAGGTATTTCTTGTTTTTGGGCAGCAGGGTCTGTCAAAGGTATGCAGTGCGAATACCCGTTGGATGCGGAATTTAATTCTGCATCCAATGAATGCTTCTGCTCAAAATTTGAGTAAAAACATAGAGATATGTTGAAAATATGAACAAAAAAATAGTTTTTTTATTTCTTCCCCCAAAATTAATAAATATTATTTCATTATTTTAACTATTGTTTTATTATTTTCCTTAGGAGGCCCATTTTAGACCCCAAATTTCGTCTAATGTTATATTGACTCTTTTAACCAACTATCTTTAGATTGTTATTCTACCTTGTTAATTCTATTTGTGAAAAAAATATTCATGGTCTCAATTAATTTATTGAATTTGTCGCTTAGTGCTTTTTGTCCATCATTTAATCTTTTTTTACCATTCCCAACGTTACCAAGACGATGTCTTACGTTGTTGACTTCATCTCTATATCAGTTTAAGTGGCATGTAATTCTTCGTTGTTAACCATTTTGGGGTTAGTCTCCTTTGTGGACCCCACTTTTTACTTTGATTTTTAAAATTTTTTTATTAAAAATAAACTTTCATAAACTTTATTTTATAAAGTATATAAGCCTTAAGTTTATAACTTTATAAACTTATTAAACAAGGGATCCGACTTTGTTGATGACGTATGGTTGCATGACGTGAAGTTGTATGGATGCGATGAAAAGTCGGCTGGGTAGATTGTGTACCAACGTGGCTTTTCTGGAAGGATCGCGTGCTAATTAAACTTGTGTCTTGGTGTGTGTCTAGACTGAGGTACGTGTTGAATTATTGTAACTTGGAAGAATATTCTATATATATTTTATTGATCCCCGATGTTTCTATCGGGAGAATCATTTGTATTTCTTTGTACCCCGATGTTCCTAATCGGGAGAATTAATAAGAGTCATAAGGAAGTCCCCTCCGTTGTATGTCGGGTCATTAGTACCCTTCGGAATATGTTATTATATTAAGTTAGTCTAGTTGTGGTTACTCGAGCCTACATAACTGAGTTAAGTTTACTCGAGCCTACATAACTAGGTTAAATGTCAAGTGAACGAAAGAATATAAATAGAGGCGAGGTGCTTCTCATGTGAACACACTCACACTCACTTGTGTAGTGCATAAGAGAGAGAGAGAGAGTTGTAGCTGGAAGGGGAAGGAAGATCAGTTTTGGGGTTTTACCTTTTATCTTTTTGGGGCATCTATATTGAGGAAGCTTTTGTTGGGTTTTTTCCATTAGGGTTTTCCCAGGATAAATTTGTGTTGTTCTTGTGATACTCTTTCTTTTAGTGATCCTGTCTATATGCTTTTGTTATGAAATTGAAACTAAATAATGATAATCTAGCTTAGCATATGGAATTCTAATAGTACGAGCATAGTACGGACGAAGAGCGGAGTGCAGGCCTGGATGATTAGATACATTTTGTTAGAGACGTGAAAGGGTACAGACACAATACAGGTAGTACATAGTTCACTACGATGTACAGATTGGAGTTAACATCAACAACTATACGACAAATGTGTAATCAATTTTCTTGGCTGGCCGTTTAGGCTCTGATACCATTGTAACAATGGAAGCTGTAAATAACATAAATGTTCTGCAAAATATATATTGAATGCTAAATAATTGATTGAACGAATGATATCTTACAATGCGTGAATGGCCTAAATATATAGGCCTCCATGGCATATCTTCTTGTAAAGTTGTCTTTACGTGATGGTGACCCTTGGTAATTACAATTAAATTATTAATTACAAATATAATATACATAACATTATTTGTATTTATGTTTGTTACAAAAAAAACTATAAATTGCTCATGGCAATTGGAAATCGTATTAGACAATAGAATTATGGCTTTTCTTAGTTTAAAGTCTAGATTCTAGAACTTAGAATTGTTAGATTTTCATAAGATTATAACAATATATCTTAATTGCATTAATCAATAGGATCACTAGAAGACAGACAAAGCACATAACAACAACACATGTAATCTTATCCTGGGAAACCCAAATGGGAGAAAACCCAACAACCTTCGTCTAGAGATAATAATTCTAAGAACAATGTACAATGAAGAAAGAGAAAATATGGAAATGCTTTCCAAAGATAGAAACCCTAAAAACAATGTTCTCCTCCAGTAGATGTGAACTTCTCTCTCCCAGAAAAATGCAAACTTCACTTGTGTGATTGTGTTATAATGAGGAGGGGCGTCTCCTATTTATACTGATTTTCCACTAGGAAAATCCACTAGGGCCAACTTCTTTTGTAGGAGCAATAAAACATTTTATAATTTAATTTTATTCATTTCTTATGCTTGCTTTTCTCCCCAAGTTTACATTGTTCTTTCTAGGGTTTACATGTTTGATTACAACAAGTTCAACTCTCGTAGTAGGTACAAATAAAGAATGTCTTCCGAAGTTGCACAAACTCCAACACTCCCTCTCAACAAGGAAGGTATTCTTCAGTCTTCATCTGCATCACGATCATCTGTACATTTATACTGTCTCCATCATCTCTATACATACTTAAGGTCATCTCTATACATACTTAAGGTTGTTTGCATGATCTCTATCCTTTGAGAGGTGTCTTCATGAATCAGTTCTATTAGGATATCTGAGAGAAAATATTCTGCTACGTGTCTGTCTCTACTGCCGATGGGGAACTCCCATACCTTGCTTGAGAATCCTGGACGAGCAAATGTGTATGACCATTTACTACCTGTTCGTCTCATCTGCCGATGGGGTACTCCCATACCTGGATGAGAACTTGAACGAGTAAGTGTGCACGACCATCTACTGCCTGTTCATCTCATCTGTCGATGGGATACTCCCATACCTGGCTGAGAACTTGAACGAGTAAGTGTGCACGACCATCTACTGCCTGTTCGTCTCATCTACCGATGGGATACTCCGATACCTGGCTGTGAACCTAAACGAGTAAGTGTGCACGACCATCTACTGCATGTTCGTCTCATATGCCAATGGGATACTCCCATACCCGACTGAGAACCTGAACGAGTAGAGGTACCTGTGCAATCACAAGACCATCTACTACCTGTTCGACTCATCTACAGATGGGATTTTTCACATACCTGGCTGAGCACCTGGACGAGCAGAGGCACCTGTATGAACCCGACCATATATTACCTATCCGTCTCATCTGTCAATGGGATTTCTCCTATACCTAGCTAAGAACGTGGACGAGTAGAGGTACCTATGCAAAGGCATGGTAAATGTCTCTTAGGCTCTCGATCATCTCTCCCTCTCAAGGAGGGATACGTTCTCTTCTACTCCAAGTCTTCCGCGAAAATATTCAAACTTCACCCTGGGAAGAGGCTTGGTGAAAACATATGTAGTCTGGTCATCTGTCGGAATATATTGTGGCTCGACCACACCTTTCTGCACCATATCACGTATGAAGTGATACCGAATCTCTATGTGCTTCGACTTGTCATGAAATACAGAATTCACTGACATCTGCACACAACTCTGGTTATCACAGTGAATCACGGTTGACTTTGGAATCTGGCCAAACAATTTTGCAAGAAGTTTACGAAGCCAAACTACTTCTTAGGTGGTTGAACTAGCAGCCATATACTCGACCTTTGCAGCACTGAGAGCTACTAAGTTCTGCTTCCTACTGCACCAGGAAATTATTGCAGAACCCAAACTGAAACAACATCCTGAAGTACTCTTCCTATTTGCAGTGCATCTGACCCAATCTGAGTCTGTAAACCCTTGCAATTTCAAGTCAGTTCCACGTAAGTATCTGAGCACATGTTTTGCAACAATCCAGTGAATATGCCTCGGTTCACACATGAACTGACTAAGGGCATTCACAGCAAAACAAATATCTGTTCTAGTGTTCACCAGATACATCAAGGACCCAATCAGCTGGCGATACATAGTGGGATTGATCAAATTTGAATTTGAAGTAGAAACTCTTAGCTTCTTCAAATTTGCATCCATCAGAGTAGCTATGGACTTGCAGTCCAACATTCTGAATCAGTCTAACATTCTGAATCTCTTCAGTATATCTATGGCGTATTTTCCTTGACCTAGGAAAATATCTTTCTGCCTCTGCCATAATTCTAATCCCAAGAAGTAATCCATCAATCGAAGAGCCTTCATTTCGAACTCAGGGGTGAATTTCTTCTTACACCATACGATAAGTTTCTCATTTCCAATGAGAAACAGGTCATCAACATCTAGTACCAAAATCAGTGGCTCATCATTCACAACCTTGTAGTAAAGGTTGGGGTCTGCATCACTCTTGGTGAATCCTAGACTCACCAGGAATTCGTCTATTCGTCCATACAAAGCGCGGGGTGCTTGCTTGAGTCCATATAAAGCCTTTTTTAGCTTATATACATGAGACTCATTTCCATCGACAATAAACCCTTCTAGTTGTTCAATAAATACTTCTTCCTCAATAATACCATTGAGAAAGGTTGTCTTGACTTCCATTTGATGCAACTTCCGTCCCATAGCTGAAGCAATAGCAATGATCGATCCGATGGAAGTGTATCGAGCCACAAGAGCAAATGTCTAATCATAATCGACTCCGTCTTTTTGAGAGAACCCTCTGGCAACAAACCTAGTCTTGTATTTTTAAATACTACCATCTGTTCCATGTTTGATTTTGTATAGCCATCTAGAAGTTACAACTGACTTCCCCTCAGGTCTCAGTACAATCTCCCACACATCATTCTTCATGATGGATTGATATTCTTCCACCATGGAATCCTCCCAAACTTGGTGTCTTGATGCTTCTTCATAAGTGGTGGGTTCTGAGTCAATGATGTGACTCATCAATGCAACATAAGTAGAGAACCTCTGAGGTCTTTTTTTTTTCTCGGAAAGTGCCATCTGGAGCTTCATGCCCCTCTGCA
Organism: Pseudotsuga menziesii; assembly: GCA_001517045.1. Lineage (NCBI taxonomy): Eukaryota > Viridiplantae > Streptophyta > Pinopsida > Pinales > Pinaceae > Pseudotsuga > Pseudotsuga menziesii. The sequence goes on along the minus strand of LPNX010614161.1, from coordinate 525,298 downwards.
TACTGTAAGGTCTATTGTTCCCATCTAGGTATTTTTTGGCTTACTGCCATATCTTCGGGAATATCAACTGTCGCGACTGGATCAATGGGATCAATGGGTTCATCTTTATCTACTAACTCATTCTGAACTGGAGGGGGAGATGATCTCATCTCCATTTCCTCATCATCGATCTCCATGTCTGATCCTCTGCCTTTCTTGATAGCCATTTCTTCTTCAAAGGTCACATCCCTGCTAACTTCAATCTGTCTGGATCTTGAGATATAAATTCTGTAGGCCTTTGAAGATTCACTGTATCCCACAAAAGTTCCCATCTTTCTTGAAGGTTCTAACTTCGTCCTTTTCTCCTTGGGCACATGAATGTAGATTGGACAACCAAAGATTCAGAGGTGACCCACTTTTGGTTTTACTCTTGTGAAAGCTTCTTCCGGGGTCATGTTCTTTATAACCTTATCTGGGCATCTGCTCTGTATATATACAGTTGTTCTCGATGCTTCTGCCCATAAGAACATAGGTAGACTTTGGTCATGTATCATGGCTTTGGCCGCCTCCACAATTGTTCTGTTCTTTCTTTCAGCAACCCTGTTTTGCTGGGGGTTGTAGGGAACTGTGAGCTCCCTCTTAATTCCTGTTTTTTTGTAGAAATCATTGAATTCTATAGAGGTGTATTCTCCACCATTATCTGATCTTAGGATCTTGATCCTCTTCCTTGACAAATTCTCAACTTGTGCTTTGAATGCTTTGAACTTGTCGAGTACTTCCTCGGATTCCTTGGTCTTGAGATAGTATATTCAAGTATTCTGTAATATCCCAAATCCCGATATTTTCTATTTCTAAACAATTATGCTGATACAACTGGGCATGCAAACTGCCATACAAAAATCCCTATTTTATAGGAAAAATTAGGGTTAGGGTTTGCGAGATAGAATGAACACTTATCACTGATAAGCCAGTCTGAACTACTCCAAAGAAAGTCTGCCAGTACTGCAAGCTGGATCGGAGAGGATCTGAGCTCCTTTGCTTCAGGTGAATTCCCCCAGCAGCAAGACGCCCAAGTAGGAAAGTGTGACGCCCTCAAGGAAGGAGGTGTCCGATCGGACTGAGAATTTGCAGGACTGATAGCGGTTCAGTGTCGGAGAGAATGCCCGGAGCATGCGAAGGTTCTGAGATCTCTAGGTAGGGTAGCGAATCACTTTAGAGAGGTAGCTACTCACCCCTTGGAACCCTGAAACCGCTGATAACTGCTTCGGATGAGCACTAATGGATCTGAAACTCAATGGGTACCGGAGTATGAAGTTGATGATGAGAATGGTGCCTGAGTTTCGGAAGGAAACTGAGATCTGAAGGCCCAGCAGCTAATTAGGGCTTTCTGGCTGAAAACCCCCTCTTACGGCAGCACACGTGTCCCTGCAACGATCTATACCATATACTAGATAACTGATGAATGAATGAAGAACAAGTGGTGAACCTGTATGGCTTACCCGGAATAAGACTAGGACAGATGTTTCACTGCCGAAATCCTGTTAGCTGAAGACTCTGTCTCCAACCCCAACTGCTGTGCTGCTATCCAAGAGCTCCCAAAATAATCATAATCCAAAGTGAAGTCTCCTTTCACTTTATCCTCTATTTATAAAGTTCAACTGCGCAAAACCTAATCTTTGACCTAATTAGGTCACTTTATCTTCTAATTTGCCGTTGACTTGCATGCATGCGGATGGAGACTTAAAAAGTGCATGCATTATTAAATAATGCTAGGATGGCATGCACGAAGGTGGCCTTTGGCCCCGGTGGCCCTTCTTGATCAAATGATGATGCCCTAGATCTTCTATGGATGGCATCAGTCCTTAACTGATTCCCTAGCTGTCAGTAACCGCTCGAACCCACAGGAATCACATAGGTTAGCGGTTTTGGGCCTTAAGGCCTAACTGGAAGAGGACATTACATATTCCGTGAGTAGTCATCAATGAAAGTCACATAGTAATGATATCCTCCCAATGAAGCAACTTTCATTGGGCTGCACAAGTCAGAGTGCACTAGATCCAGGATTTCTTTGGATCTGCTCTCACTATCCGGGAAGGATTTCTTGGCATTCTTTCCAAGTGCACATCCTCTACATGTTCCATTATGGTCTACCTCTAGCACTGGTATACCTGTAACAATATTCTTTATAGCTGGCAAAGCTCTGTAATTTATATGTGCTAGTCTTCGGTGCCATGGCTCACCCATACTTGTAGAGTCATGGACTAGGGCTTGGACTGGTAGTGTGTTCAGTCAGTATAAGTTCTTCTCTCTCATATCAATTACCTTGGCTGTGTCCATGCTTGAGTTCTTCTGCCAAGCAAGTAATTTTCCATTTGAAAATGCCACTTGATATCCTTTGTATTCTAAGGCTAAGATGGAAACAAGATTTCTTTTCATACCAGGTACATAGAGCACACCACTTAAGTGTAGAGTATCATTGGACTCTAGCTAAAGGGAGGTGACCCCAGATCCCTTCACAATATAGTTAGCATCATCTCCAAGTACAACACGGAGATGAGAATCTTTCTCAACTACTTTTGAGAGATTTTCTTTATATCCTGTCATGTGTCTAGCTACACCACTATTTATGAGCCAAGTATCACTAGTGGTGGGAACAATACCTGATAGAGCGGATATGAAGAAGAATTCTGTATGATATCCATTCTTCTGTTTCTTATGATGATGATCTTCTTCTACATCAACAGTTGAAGCAGCATGCTTCCTTTTGTGTGAACTTTGACAGCTACTGGCATAGTGATTGTATTTCTTGTACCTGTAGCATTGGATCTGAGATAGATCCTTCTTTTGATTCTTCTGATCTAGGGGAGGACTTGATCTCTTATCTTGATGCTTGTAATTATACGACTTCCTCCCCCTTCCCTTTCCTTTCTTGGCTTGAGATACGAATGCTTGGTTTTCCTTAGGTTGAGTGCTATGAAGTCTTTGGCGTGCTGCTATTCTCGTCTCTTCCTGAGTGCATTCAGCCCATAGCTTATCAAATTTAGGCAACTTGATTCGACCAGTTATAGTTTGGATGAAAGACTCCCAAGATGGTGGGAGACCATTTAAGGTGGTCATAACGAGATCCTTTTCTTCAAGATTGTCTCCACTGGACTTTAGGTTGTCCCGGAGTTCAGTGATCCTCATGAAATACGAGGCAATAATCTCGGACTTTTGTCATCTTCTTATTCGACAGTTTATTCCTCAATGTGAGTCACATTGATGCTACTGTGTTCAAATAGCTTCTTCAAGGTTTTGAACATCTTCCTCGCCATCATCCTTGCTGAGATTTGAGGAACCAAGTGGTCTCTTATTGAGTCTACCAAAATCCTTCTTGCTTTGGCATCATTCTTCCTCCAACGAGGTTTGGTTCTGGTTCATCATGCCCTATATGATTTCATGGTTGATGCTATCTATTATAGTTTTTTGATGTTATGGTTAATCATTTGAATCTGACAATGTTATGAATGCTAGAGAAGTGATGTTAGTTGTGTACTAAATGGTTGATGCTTTAATGATCATCTCTGATTTACTACAAAAATCTATGCTTTCATATTTTCTAGAACTAATTCATCATTCTCCATGTTTTTTCAATATATATGTATCAATGTTGAAAAAGTCGGCCTCGGCAAAAAGTCGGCGAGGGTCTTGATTACAACTTCTCGGCAATATCGGCGAAAAAATCGGCAAAAGTCGGCAAACATTAAAAAATAGAAAATACATGCATTTTTTTTAGAATTTTAAACATATAAAGCAATAATAACATCAGAAAAACATATTGGAACATAAATATGAAGAAAGCACTGATATATATCATCATCATGTAGTCATGCCAAATATAAAACGATACATCAAAGTTGATACTGAAAGTCTGAAACATCATAGTTGTCCAATCAAGGACTCAAAAGTGTATAAAGTTTAAACAATACAAAATGACATCACATATATAAATGTATCTGAGGAAAACTAGCATCTAGCTATCTAATATCAATGCCCTCTTCCCCTTTTATGGGAAAATATAATGGGTCTTTTGTTAGGCCTACCCCTAGCACTAGAAGTAGCAGTAGAAGGCCCTGAGCCTGCATCTAATACTCGACGCTGAGTGATGGATGGAGGAGTAGATATATCAAGTGGTATAGAAGGTGGTGGCGATGCTAGCACATCACCCTCCATGGTGCCTCCAACGTCCTCCTCCTCCTCCTCCTCCTCCACTTGCCCCTCCTCTTGCCCCTCCTCTAGCCATGCAGGTGCCTCCTCCATGATAGGAGTCTCAATCTCCACCCTCCACTTCGACAATATATCAATATTGTCCAAGGAGATGGCATTTGTATCTGGTTTTTTCTGTAGCTGTGCCATCCACAAGCAAAGGTTGTAATGAACATACACCAAGTCATTAAGATGTGTGAACTCCAACTTGTAAGAGGGTAATAAAAAATATTTAGAGTCTAGAGGATCGTAGATTCATAAATTGCATTAAACATTTAAATGCAATTGCTTTGTTCAAATTCCAAGTTCTAAGTTTCTCAAATACACTCCAATTCCGCTCACATCCCGAAACTGTACAGGTTTGGCTAAGAATTCTGATGGCAAATTTCCGTAAATTCGGTGTCCTCACACCATAGGTTCGCCACCAAGTGGCTACATGTCACCAAACAAGAAATAAATATAAATAAATCATAATTCATCTTTCAAATAAAGGTGAAAACTTAAAACGGTCTAATAAGTTAATAATTTACCTGGCATGAATTCAGTCCTGTCACGAATAGCATCAGCAAAGCCAAATACTCCAATACCATCCCGATACACCTCTATCTCGCGATTGAAAGCATTGCGAGTGTCATAATCAGGTATCATCCTCTGAATACAAGTGAGAAGCCCCTCGAAAACCTCACCATCAAAATCAAAATTGCATTTGTAGGCAAATGTGGGGTTGAGGAAGAGTCCTGCTGCATGAATGGGTCGATGAAGCATCCCAGTCCATCGAGTATCAATCAACTCCCATAACAACATGTGCCTGCCATGCCTTGGGGTACCCTTTCCCACATAGAAATTCCGAATGGTCTCTTTGGCCCTATCCATGGCCTCATATAAATAGCCCATTGCGGGCTTATCACCATCAACAAGTCGCAGAACCCTCACTAAAGGTTCACTAACCGAGCACACTTCCTCCATTCCTTCCCATAAGGCATCAGTGTACACCAGCTTGGCAATGGTTTTCCCATCCTCTCTCCTGTTGTAAGCACAAGCACGCCACTCATCACAAACAAACATTTGCTTCAACTCAAACTGACATTGAAGCAAAGACTGAAGAGTAATAAATGTGGTGGCAAAACACGTGATTGCAGGACGCTTCAACTCCTTGTTTTTAGTGTGCCTCCTCATGAGACTAAGAACAAAACCATGGTTGTAAATGAACTTAGGGATGGCCCTAGCTTGATCAATCACCACCTTAATAAAGGGAATTTTCTCCATATCCTCCAACATCAAATCAATGCAATGAGCAGCGCATGGAGTCCAAAACAAAGAGGGATACCTATTCATAAGCATCCTGCCAGCAGCCACATAATTAGCTACATTATCTGAAATAACTTGCACAACATTGTGCGCCCCAATATCCTGGATGAACCCATCCATCAACTCGCATAAAAGTGTCGCATCTTTTACATGTGTCAATACATCAACTGATTTTACAAACATGGTACCTCTAGGACAATGTACCGAGAAGTTGATAAGGCTTCTACCCTTACTGTCTGTCCACCTATCTGACATGACTGCGCATCCAGTGCTCTCCCATGACTGCCTGAACTCTGCCAACCTAGCACCGATGTCCATCTTTTTTGCTTGAAGGATTGGGCCCTGCAACTCCTCAAAGGTGGCACTTTTATAACTTGGGCCAACTGCTGCAATGGCATCACGCATCAGTTGCCAAAATGGATTGTTTTTAACAATGCTCAGAGGTATGTGACTCCAATAAAGACACCTTCCCATTACCCTGTCCACTTCTACCTTTTCCGATTTCTTTATAATTGACTTGATAGAAGGTTGTGAGCCTGGTCCAACATAATGGGATGTGGGCCCCGCCCTCCCAAGAGGTGAAGCTGTGGAGCCCCTCCCACTACCCTCACCGATAGTGGTAGATAAAGATGCACCTAAACTTCTTGCTTGGCCAAAAGCTGCAAGCTCAGCTCTGTTTGCAGCGATCTCATCCTTCTTTCTCATTTTTTCATGGATGGCATCATAGGCAGATCTCATGATTTCTGGGGTCACTGCAGTACAAAGGCCAACATCATGGCCAGGTAGTTTGGCTAAATGGTATTTCAACCTGTTAACCCCTCCCGACATGTGACGCCCACATAATTTGCAAGTCAAATTTTGCCTATTGTTGCCATCCTCGGGCTCACCATACTGCCAAAATGGGTCCAATATCTTTGGCATTTTTGCAATTGGAATGCTTCAAGCCTTCAACTCAAATGCAACCCTAGGGCACAAAAACAAAAAAAATTACATTAAACTCCATTGGAAAATAATAGCAACATTCTAGCTTAAAAAATCATACCTCTAAATTTAGATTTTAAGCCATGAAAGATAAGAAGAAAATGGTGGCTAAGAAGTAAAAAAACAAGCATGCTATTTTCCATTCTAATTTTTTAAAACCCCCATTTACATTGGGACTGTTTTTCATTTTTTGGGGCATGGAAATCAATGGCAAAATAGTAAAAACAAATAGCAAAGAAATATGCAAGAAAGAGGCAACAAAATAGTAAAACAAATATGCAAGAAATCTTTCAAACAGTCCATGGAAAACATAGAAAAACAATGGATAAAATGCACATACCTTCAACACTTGCTCCACAAAAATCCTTGGTTGAGATGCTAAATGGTGTTTGAAAGCCTCCAAAGGTGTTGGTGGTCTCCTCAAGCCCTTCTCCTCCACTTCCAACAAGCTCATTTGCCAAATGACCAAAAAAAACCATTCTTTTCCTTTACTAGGCCGCGGATTGCCTGCCTGGGCGATTTTTTCTATCGACCCGCGAGTTTTCCTCAAAAGTCGCGCTCTCACGATTTTTTAAAAGATCGCTTTTTTTCCTCGGCGAAAAATCGGCCAAGGGAAAAAAGCGTGACTTTTCCGATTTTCCCAAATTTTCGGCGATTTTGTCAAGACTGATATGTATCAAAATATATATTACATAAAAAACGCTTCACTCTTGGAATCTTTTGGAAATTGACACTTCATACTCATGTTCCCAACAACCTTGCCCAATTGTATATAACCTGCAAAATATTTCTCAATTTCATTGATAAAGAAACCAAATATTCTTCTAGACAGATGTTTGTTTAGAAATTTAGAATTATTCTGTATCATCGGTATAGCTTTAAATTTATTCTCTTGTGCATAATTGCAACTTGTTTATTTGCTTTGAACTTGAAGTATTGGATGATTACATTTATTTCCTTGTGTAAAATTGTATTTGACAGGCTACTGTTTTCTTTGATTCCTTCAAGTTGTATATACTATACTATGCTAATCAGTGATCACTTACGTATCATGGGCATATATATTGTTGAAACAAGGGGAGAGAATCCTAAACACTGACCTTATGAATAGTCTCGACAACATAAAAATTAGAGATAACCTTAGAAACGATCTGAATAACAAGATTAGAAGTTGCAATATTATTAGTTTTAATAATTTGATTCAATAGCAACAGTCTCATCCTTGACTTCTGTAGCAATGGGTATGTCTATTGTTTCTATATAAATCATATTTTTGTGGCCTACAATGTTATGTTTTCTTCTAGACCATGAAGCCATCCCTAAGAACCATCCCTATTGTGAAAAACCTTGAAATAGCCACAATACTCACGTCACAAGACAAACATTCTCTATTCAATGCATGTGTGATGGCCCAAGGGTCTACACATGGCTAATAAGAGTGGTGCCAAAAAAACCACGCCTTGCCATTTATGTTGTTTCCATGTAGCAAGAAACTAGAACACCTTAAACTTCGAGAACTAGTTTATTTTTCAGTTTTAGATGCTCATAGTTATAACTGCAATTTTCTTACCAGGTACATGATAATCCACTTGAAGCTCCAGTTGACAGCCCAACTCAATGGGTAAGTTTAACATGCATTCCTTAGCCATTGCAAGACGCCACATTCACGGGATAGCAGATGAATATAAATAAATGGATTTTCTGGTTTTATTCACTCTTTGCATTTTAGCAAAACCGTGAGGCATAAGTTCATTATCATAGTTCCATGAAGCGGCATCTCTTTCTTTGGAAAATTTTGTAACCGTACGGTTATTCTTAGAGGAGATGTATTATGTTTTGTTGTTTACACTCATAATACTTGTATCCTCCACAATATATTATAGTGTAAGTTTTCTCAATTTGTTATAATGTTTATACATATTAAATTGTTATTCCTTCACTTTTCCAGCCTCTTCAGAATTTGGAGGAGCTACTCGAGGAGCTTATGGCAATTGCAGTAAGTTCCATTTCCCTTCTAACACATAAAATTTATGGAGGTATAGAATTCAAAGAATGCAAGAGAATTTATCTCAAATTCAAAACCATCAATTATGCAACTGAACTTGCTGAGACCTTAGGAACTAAAAGGAATTTGTGGAGAAACCTGGTACAGTTGTGGTTAGTTTTGGTTACATCGATGGACAAGTATTGGAAATGAAGACCAGAATTGCGAGGGAACAAGATTTAGATTGACGACAGGGATGTATGTGTCCATGTGTGTGCATTAGTTTAGAGGCAAGATTATGTAACTAACTGTCCTTTTCTAATTTTGACAGAGAGTTACCAAGGGAAAGCAAAAGTTTACAATAAACCTGACTCCTGTTGGTGGAGAGTTTTGACAGATGCGCTAGCTATGTTTATATATATGTACGAGCTCGCAATATGTATGATTACGAGGGAAACGGTTGCGAGCTTGTAAAAATTGACCTTATGGCGGAAGGTCAACTTTTGAAACTTGATTTACTGAGTATTATAAATTGCCAATAGGTAACATTTTTGGGTGCTGGGTCACATATGGCCAGTCGGTATTATAGTATGTGTATTAGGTTTAGTAGTTTTACTGTGCAGGAGATTAAACAAACATATATTGTCAATTTATATTGTCAAACATATATGTACGAGCTACCAAAAATTTGATGATATTATGTTTTTCATTTATATTGTCAATTTTTTTAAGTATATAACTTTTTTACTTTATTTAATTATTGGTATAGATGATTAATTTGGTTTTTATTTTTAATGTATCACTCAATGTAGTTTCCAATAGTTATATTGTTGTTTTTTGATGCTTAGTATAAAAATTAAGGATTGAGAAGGGTTAATAACCATATGAATTTTTAATCTCTTTCTTAATAGTTAATTGTTTTTTAATTTTTTGTATGAATATTCATATTCAAGAATTTGTCTCTCCCTCGAGAGTTTATTGTTTTCAAAATTTTGTAGGCTTAATGCATGACTTTTTTATTATTATTAAAACATAAATCCAAATTCAGTCATGGATCTTTTGTTGATCGGCAATGTGACTTTCTTTTAGTGTTAAATTTTTGATAGATTTTGTTAAAAAATATTATAGTTGTGTTGCAATGGCTTTTTAGTTTAGTTCTAAGTCTTTTTATTTGAACGACGAGTCAATTTAGTCAAATTTAAGTTATATGATTTTATTTCGAGCCAATTTGGTTAAATTTAGGTTATTTGATTTTATTTTACTTGACATTGTACCTTGCATGCCTTTATATAAATCACAAATTGACTTAAATTTCAAACTCAAATTTATTACCTTATTTGAACTAGAACTTTTAAGTCTTTTAGTTGCTAACCCAATTTCCTAAAAAAAATGGTTTTCCAACTTTATATCATTTCTAGTTCTTTTTGTTTTCCTTTGTTCTACTAGAATTTGTTTGCCAAGTTTGTAAAAATGCTTATAGGTTGTATTATTTTCATTACATGGTTGAAAATGAAAATGACAATTTTTCTCTTTAGCACTCCATCTTCTTTATCCATTTTTTTAATCATAAATTTGATTGTATAATTTTTCACAGTTTTTCTTTTACAATGGAGTAATTTGATTTTCAAAATTTTGAATACATTTGAATTCTGCAATTATAATTTTAAAGTGTAAAGACTAGGGAAGTCCAAATGGAAAAATCTCACCTAGTGCAAATATTGTTTGTGATTTAAATCATGCTAGTGATAATACTATTAGGATTCAAATCTTTGCTAGTGAGAACAATGCATGTTTCAAATACTTAGCTGCGAATATTGTTTCTGAGATATTTGTCCTTGTTAATATTGCAGTTGGGATTCAAGTTGTTGCGAAATTATTGCTGCCATTCACGCACCTAGGGGGTTAGGTTGTCGTGGCAGAAATCTTCAAGCCACTAAGTGCGTCTTTGGGGCAAAGTCTCAAGTCAAGTACTATCACTTGATCTTGAGTCCATTTAGGCAAACTTCTAACGAAGCCAAGGGGGTAGACACTAAGAGTTGCTAAGTTTGATTAAGCTTTAGTGGTAGTGGTTTAGATGAATGAATTTTTAAGAGTTTTTTAACAACAATAATGAAACAAGAGATTTGTAAGATGAACATATTGCAATAACATAAATTACACGAGCTTTTATAAGAATCATTCAACACATAAATTATCAGATCAAAACTGATACAGATAGAAAAATAAAGACCAATGCTAAATTAAATGGAGTCACAAAATTGTATGTGTTGAAATGCTAGAGTGGATGTTTTGCAATCGTCTCTTGGAAATTTTAAATTATTGTGGATTAAATTAGGGGGAAGGAGACTCTGGATATACCTGATGGTACAAGGAGTGTGTCTAAAATTCTTATCCGATGTGGTTCCATGCGAAGAATATGTGGGTTGGATCGAAGTTTCTGGGATGTATCCAACACTACACCAATGAGGGTGTAGCCAGAAGGTATCTCGAGGTCACTGTCAAGTGGTTTTTGCTTCCTCTGTGAACTTTCTCTGGAACGGATTAATTCAAAGCGTTAGATTTTTCGTTTTGGGAGGTTAATTTGAAAGTGCAACTATCTTAAACTAGCCACCTGCATTGCTTTTGATGCATCCAACTAGTCGTTTCAAACCGCAACTGTGCAGAGCCTTGGTAATTTTAAAGGATTTTAATGTGAGATACGCAATGGAGCCTTGGTAAATTTTAAGGATTTTAATGTGAGATACGCAATGGAGCCTTGGTAAATTTTAAGGATTTTAATACGAGGTGTTTTCTTGTTTATTAAGTCCCCATGAGTTTCTTTCAGGTTATAAAACCATAATCAGGAGACCAAGGGGAGTAAATTATATGAACAATAAAAGCAACACAAAATGAACAAGCAAAAGTTTTCTAATTAGTTTTACCACACATCTCTTTCTCCTTTCAGATAAATCGGGAAGTCGTGGGGTTAGTATTTGTATTACTTTGACAAAAGAATGGTATAACAAATGTGACACTTATCAAAGTATACTAATCTACAAAAAGAAACTAAGTTAAACAAAAAAATGAAAAGAATGCACGAAAATGACACTGACACAAATCCCCCCAAGGGGGATGCGGATTGGGCTCTGTAGAGCCTACTCAAAAGAAAATTTTATTAACTTATTACAAAATGCTAAAGAAAAATGCACTTTGGTCCTTGTTATCGGGGAACCAACGGCTTACAAAATTGCGTAAGTTTGGCTAAAAGTGAATGGAGAAGCTGGGGAGGCCCTGAATGGCCCAAATCTTCGAAAATTTGTCAGCACCTCCTCTTTTATCGTCAAACCTGCAAAAAACAATGCCTTATTAAATCCAAAAGATGCTCAAAAACACTTTAAAATTGTTCTTGAATATCCATAGAAAAAATTGTAAAATATTCGTAAGTTAAAATTATGCTAAAAAATGCAAAAATAACAAAGGAAATCAAACTTTCCTTGGGATCTTGGCTTGCTTTTTGGGAAGCCAATATGATAGTGCACTCGGATGCAAAGTTTAACTTTAAATGGTCAAAGAAATTACTCTTTTAAACAAGATTAAGGCCTGCTTTAAAATGTTTGCTAGAAGAGAAATTTCTTAAACTAGATGTACTTAGAATGCTTATGAAACCTTGAAGATTTACGAGATCTAGCCTTTTAAGCACTTGTGAATGAGATCTAATAAATAATTTCAACTATAATAATATAAATACTCATAAACAAGCAAAGTAACCAGGGAGGAATTGATTTGAAAAAGGAGGAAGAGAAGTAAATCCTGGTTTGTTGCTGGAACGAATCCTTTTCGTGGAGTGTCGAGGAACAGTGTCTTGAATTATTGGAAATGGAATGGAGTCAACCTAGATCTACACCTTCTCCCTTCTTGGTAACCTGAAACTAGATCACAAATCTTGTAACACACCTCGTGAGATCTGGATATATATACATGAAAAAAGATGAAAACAACATGCAAACAAACTTATTTAAACATGTATAATTTGGATCTTTGAACATATATGATATGAATAAAAACAAACAAGTAATCTTACTTGTCAATCTCTGCTCATATTAATTCAACTAAATATTTCGAACTCAGTACATAGAGGAAGCAAGAATTGAAAAGAAGTAAAAATCACCAAATTTTCAACATGACGTTGGTACTCCACATTGAATGGCACTACATAGTATAGCCTCTAAATCTTTTGTATTCTCAAGCAAAAGAATGAATATCACAGTATTACAATAGCATATCAACTCTTCATCCAACTCTAACTTGTTTGAATGAGAGAGGTTGTGCTTTATTTATAACCAGACTGGCCAAGAGGGGTGCATCCTTGGCTGGCAAAGATAGTCAAGTTTGAGAGAGATGATATGGGAATTTATTGGAGTTGATTGGAGTTGAAGGGGAGTGGAACTGGATAGGTAGATGCCACCCCTCCTACCGAACCCCACCAATCCACTCACCAATTACCAACTCAACCAAGCGTGAGCCTTCATGACGAGGTGCATTCTCTAGACATGGAGTTGATTAGCCACATCACACACCTACCCAAGTTGACCCCTTTATGAGGGAGATAAATCACCTACCTTAAGGAGAGCCAATGCCACTGATTTCAATCAATTCTGACAAGATTCCACTGATTTAAGAATTTAAGATTTCGCTCCATTTTAATTTTTTTTTCTATTTTTTAATTGACTTTATTTTTTTATTTTTTGGAAAAGTGGGTTCAAGAATTAGTTTTTTTAAAAAGAATTTTCCAAAAGAAACCTGGTTGACTTCTGAACTCTGAAGAATGAACAATTGTGCATGTTCAACTTTGTCGGCCCACTTGATAAAACCAACTAAGCATGACTTAGTAGGTAACATCTGGCTACATCTAGGGACACATGCTCTAACTTATCATCTAATCAAAAAGAGGATGTGAGAACTCTAGAATCTCTGCGTCCTGCACAAAAACTAAAGTCCATCAGTAACACATATATAAAAGGAAACCAACTGAGAAACTAAGTTATTAGTAATGTACAAGGTTAGTATACAACATAATGTACAAGAAAATACTACTTTACAAAATAAGAAAGACTAATTTACAACAAAAACTTTCAAGGTTAGTGAGAAAATTACTATACAACATCGATAGTACAACAATATGATACAAAAAATGATAATAAATGCAAGGATAAGTTTAAGAATAGGCCTATATACCACCGATGCCAATATAGGCATCAAATTGTCTCGCTAAAGAACATCTTGAGCAGTAGGCCATTTACCGTAAGGTTTAATTCTTCCCCATCCATGTTATTTAGATAGAAGGAATTGGTGTTTGCTACTTCACAGATGACATAAGGTCCCATCCACAAGCTGTCAAACTTTCCATGCTTTCCTAGTTTGTCCCTTTGTTTATTCCATAGTAAAAATGTGTCACTAATTTGAAAGGATCTAGGTCTAACACACCTATTAAAAGTCACTTTGATTTTATCTGAATTTATGATACTTTGGTCAAGGGACTTCCTCCTGTTCTCATCTAACTCGGTTTTGAATAGCATCCTGATATGAGCTAAAGTTTTGGAGAAGTTGATACACCGAAAGCTTTAAATGGATGGGTAAGGTAACATCAAGGCCATAGACAAGTTCGAAAGGATTCTTTCTAGTTGAACTTTTCTTTGCAATCTTATCATCCCATAATGCATACTTAATCTTGCTATCCCACGTTTTCTTGATTATGGTCATTAAGTTCTTATTACTAGACTTTGCTAGACCATTTCCTTGAGGATAGTAGTTGGATGAATGTGACAAGACAATGTCATATGTAAAGCAAAAGGACGACATATCTAAAGAACTGAAACATGGGCCATTATCTATGATAATTCTAGTTGGCACACCAAACCTTGTGATAATCCTATCTTCTAAGAAATCCATGACTATATCATCGGTTTCCTTTTTAGTGGGTATTGTCTCTACCCATTTGGTGAAATAATTCGTGGCGGTAAGTATCCAAGAATAGCCATTGCTTGAATTGTCCTTAAGCTTACCGATGAAATCAAACCCTCACTGCCGGAAAGGGGCTTGGACTACTATTGGCTTCAAGGGAAAAGATTTCATCTTTTGCTTCCCAATGAACAATTGACACCAAGGGAAACTCTTGACAAACATCTACACATTCGAAAAAATACTTGGCCAATAGTAACCGACTCTTAGGACTTTGTGAACGGTTGTTCTTGCTGCAAAGTGCCCACCACAAAATCCTGCATGGAACTCAACCATGAGTTTCTTGGACTTTGGTTCATCAACTCATCTAAGTACTAAGTCGTTTGGGTTTCTCCAATCCAATCCATCCTTTTTTAAACAATACTTAGTTGCTTTTAACCTTAATTCTCTTCTTTTATGGCCAAGTAGGTGATCAGGGCATCTGTAACATTCCGTCTTTATAAAGAGGTAATAACTGAGGACTAATAGCACTAGGAGTAGAAAGGTACATCAATTCAATATTATTAATTCATCAATGTAGTAAGAAGGCCATAAGAGTTCTATCATAAATCATGTGGAGCATGCAGGCGTTATTTTAGTGTTAAAGTCAACATGAAATGAGAATTGCATGCATGCAAAAGTGAAGCGTAAACCCTAAAAGTGACATGCAAACCCTAAAAGTACATGCTATTCTATTTAAGAAGGGTTATTGGACCAAAGAGATATCTATTGTTATTATTGATTGATTTTGGAGTTTCGAACAACATCACAGCGTGCAGCCGCAACAGTTGGGGTTGGAGACAGTGTCTTTATCTAGCGAGGGTTCGGCAATGATATATCTGCCCTAGTCTCTTATTGGGATAGATAATCCAGGTTTATCCATTGCATCCATCATATACTACAGTATTCGGAGATCCAACACATTCCGAAGGGTTATTAGAAGATCCATGTTTTGCAGCCGGAAGTAGCAGGGAAAACACAGAAGGATTCACTGGGACCACAAAACCTAGTCTTTCCTCTGCATGTCATCTTCCTCTTTCTCAATAGGCCTATCCTACGGTATACAATGGTTATCAACCATCAGTTTGCTCACCTGGAGCAGCTATCAACCAAACAGATCAGTTGGGGGCATGAGCAGCAGAACTGATAATCAATTCGCTAGGGCACTTAGAGGCAACCAAACCTCCGCATGTGCTAGGCCATCTCTCCGGCATCAGTAGACGGACAAGCTCAGAAAGTTTCAGCCTGAGCAGACCTCTCCTCCTACAAAAACGTCACCTTCTGTCTAGAGGGTTTCTACGGTACCGTGAGGCAGTAACATCGGAAGAAAAGAGCATTATTAGACCACCCATCTGGATCCTTATGCATGCAGCTATCTCTGGAGTCATTATCAGCCAGAATATCAGTGGTAAGTGTTAATTTCTCTCTGCAAAACCCTAACCCTAATTCAACTATATTTTAGGGCATTTTTGCATGGCGAGTTTGCATGCACAGTTATTTTGCAAATTTGTATGAGATTGAGTGTGCGAGTCAGCACTATCATAGAACATTAGAGAATATTAGCATTTGGGATATTACAGTGGTATCAGAGCATGATCCTTGCCAGCTATGGGTTCATAGAAATTGAATAAAAGTTCATGTTGGTGCATGCGTGTACATGCAAATGCATGTCAGTGATGTCGGTGAAGTGCATGTCAGAACAAAGGTTTTTCTTTGCCAGCTTGTGAGAACATGAAGACAATGAGAAGGATCTTGAGTGGAAATTGGCAGAGGTTAGCAGTACTTCAACACTTGCCTCGATATCAGGAGTATCTAGCCTTAGGTGATGAGGTATATGCAGCATTATCCTTTCAAGATTATTACACCATCAAGTTTAGGAGCCAGCCCAAGGATTTGGATGAGGATCTCCTTAAAAGCATAGTTGGGGGAGGGAGGAAAGATGAGCATGAAGTGCAGGTTGTTGGTGTGCTTCATTTGGAGTTAACAGTACATGATAAGGATGTGCATGAGGAGATCGCATTAGAGCCATCCTGTGAGTCTAACGACACAAACATATTAGCTAGTTAGATTGTGAACAAGTCGTGTGATGAGCTGGATTTGGTACACTCTTCATCACCTACAGCAGGAATCCAGACAGTTATGACAGGCGAAATACATGAGGTGCAAGGCAATGACCACAGTAGTCGAGACAGTGAGCAGTCACACATGGAGGTTAGGGAGAGTTTATACATGCATGAGATAGAGCTTCTAGATGATAGTCACCGAAAGATGATTGAATGTATTAAAGAAAGCATTCTAGTGATGAAAGAGAGGACCAAGATACTCCGAGACACAATAGTGCAACGAGATGTTGAGCTTACATTTCTTCGAGTTGAATGTACCGAGTCAATGGTCATGATTTCTAGTATTGATCAACAGTTAGATTCCTTGATGGGGCAACAAGAGAAACATACTATTGCATTTCAAAGAAGTCCTCTTAAGGAGTACATAGACAGGGCTTGTAGTAGCTTGAGTCCACATTTGCATAATGGTGGATAGTTTTTACAGGTTGGCCAACATCAAGAAATTGACCAGTAGTATATGAGCATTCCAGTTGAAATCAGAAGGGTAGAATGTCAGCGTGGTAGAATTATTCCTTGTGATGGTGCTTATGGACAAGGTACTTTTCGGGGTTTGGATTGGAGAGAGATTAAGAGTTGGTGTCCTGTTGAGTGGGCGATTCTTGGGAAGACATTCCTAGCCAAGGGTATAGTCCCACAAGAACCTTCATATATTTGGAATGAAATATGCACAAGTTTGTATTGGGATCCAGGTGGAAGACCTTATGATGCATGGATACAATGTTTACTGATGGCATTACTTGAGAGTCTACATGATGTTCCTTGTGTCAATACTACGCAAGGTAGTGGTGGATGCATTTTGACCTCTGCAATTCTCAAATTGATTTGGGACCGTGGGATTACAGTGACTGACAATTTAGTGATTGCTAGAGGATGCTTTCAGGAGGTCTCTGGTGATTGTACCGTGCAGTGTAGTGTTTTGAGCAGAGGGTGCTACAGATCTCTGAGGATTCTTTGGGACGCTGGGATCATCCCTGGATTCAGCTGGTTCAGTTGATTGATTGCGGATTTGCGTTGGCATTGCTTGAGGACAAGCAATCTTTAGCAAGGGAGGACTGTAACGTTCTAAGGACTAATAGCACTAGGAGAAGAAAGGTACATCAATTCAGTATTATTAAGTCATCAATGTAGTAAGAAGGCCATAAGAGTTCATATCATAAAGCATGTGGAGCATGCAGAACTTATTTTAGTGTTAAAGTCAACATGAAATTAGAATTGCATGCATGCAAAAGTGAAGCGTAAACCCTAAAAGTGACATGCAAACCCTAAAAGTACATGCTATTCTATATAAGAAGGGTTATTGGACCAAAGAGAAATCTATTGTTATTGTTGATTGATTTTGGAGTTTCGAGCAGCAGCACAGCGTGCAGCCGTGGCAGTTGGGGGTGGAGACAATGTCTTCAGCTAGCGAGGGTTCGACAGTGAGATAGCTGCCCTAGTCTCT
The DNA here is from genome assembly GCA_001517045.1 of Pseudotsuga menziesii. NCBI lineage: Eukaryota > Viridiplantae > Streptophyta > Pinopsida > Pinales > Pinaceae > Pseudotsuga > Pseudotsuga menziesii. The sequence goes on along the minus strand of LPNX010614161.1, from coordinate 507,261 downwards.
TATTGGGATAGATCAAAAAGGTTTATCCTTTGCATCCATCATATACTACAGTATTCGAAGATCCAACACATTCTGAAGGGTTATTAGCAGATCCATGTTTTGCAGCCGGAAGTAGCAAGGAAAACATAGAAGGATTCACTGGGACCACAAAACCCAGTCTTTCCTCCACATGTCAGCTTCCTCTTTCTCAATAGGCCTATCCTACGGTATACAGTGATTATCAACCATCAGTTTGCTCACCTTTAGCAACTATCAGCCAAACAAATCAGTTGGGGGCGTGAGCAGCAGAACTGCTAATCAATTCGCTAGGGCACTTAGAGGAAGCCAAACCTCCGCTTGTGTCAGGCCATCTCTCCAACATCAGCAGACAGACAAGCTCAGAAAGTTTCAACCCAAACGAACCTCTCCTCCTACAAAAACGTCACCTTCAGTTTGGAGGGTTTTTACGGTACTGCGAGGCAATAACACCGGACGAAAAAAGCATTATTAGACCACCCATCCGGATCCTTATGCATGCAACTATCTCTGGAGTCATTATCAGCCAGAATATCAGTGGTAAGTGTTAATTTCTCTTTGCAAAACCCTAACTGTAATTCAACTATATTTTAGGGCATTTTTGCATGGTGAGTTTGCATGCATAGTTATTTTACAAATTTGTATGAGATTGAGTGTGCGAGTCAGCACTATCATAGAACATTAGAGAATATTAGCATTTGGGATATTACAACATCTAAGGTTATTTAGGAAAAAGATGATATATGAATACCAAGGTTGCTACTCTAATATTTGAAGCTGGTATAATACACTTTGTTTTGGATTATCGTTATGAGAAATCATTCATAAGGCTTTCTTATTCCCCTGAATTAACATCTTTGCAAGGCCTTGTCCCTTAACTAATTTAGTGGGTTTTATTTCTAAGTCATATTCCCAAATCTTTGAAACCCATTTACCACTTATACCTAGACAATCTTGCTGAGACATGATATCTTTAATTGTTGCATGGGGTACATACCCAACAATCTTTAAGTATCCCACATAAGTTCTAAAATGTTTAAGGGACTTGACAAGAGCATATGCCTGCTTTTCCATGGTAGTATACTTCAACTCTGAATGTTGCAAGGCTCTAGTCACAAAGGCTATAGGTTGTTCTTGTCCTTCGCTATTTTTTTGAAGTGAAACACCAATGTTGGTGTCTTCTGAGGAGAAAGAGAATATATGAAATTATTTGGAATAATTCAGACTAATTAAGACTGGTGACTTAGACATAACATATTTGATACTTTTGAAAGCATATTTTCCTTCGTCTGTCCACTCAAATTTAGCATCTTTCTTTAACATTTTTTGTAAGGGTTTCATTAATTCTGTTAAATTTGGGATGAATCTCCTTATGAAGTTGATCTAACCGTTGAATTATTGGAGAGATTTTAAATTTTGAGGCAAGGGGACTTTCTTAATGGTTTCTACTCATTAAGGATCAATCTCGACCCCATCCCTTGATATGATATCTCCCAACAACTTGCCTTTGTCAACCCCAAAAACCGACTTGGCAGTATTTAAGGAAATGTCGTATAAACGACATCTTATGAACACTTGCTTAAGATGACTTATGTGGTCAGATCTTTCTTTCAAAAGAACAGTTAAGTCATCTTAATAAATCTCAATTACTTTACCTATGAGTTCTTTAAAGGAAAAGTCCATGGCTCTCTGGAAAGTGGCGCCTGCATTTAATAAGCCAAAATGCATTCTTAAAAACTTATAAGTGCCCCAAGGTGTGGTGAATGTTTTTTTGTGTTTTTCTTCTTTATTCGCCAACACTTGATTATATCCAAAGAAATCGTCCAACATTGACATCATTTCTGAACTCGTTACTCTTTGAAGCAAGGTTTCCATGTCAGGCAATGGGTAATTGTTTTTCAAGCATGATATGTTGAGATTCCTGAAATCTATGCATATTCTAACTGGCCTGTTTTCCTTTCTAACAACTACTAAGTTGGAGCACCATGATGAATGTCTTGTACTTGCTATGATCCTTGCTGCTAACATCTTTTGTAACTCATTTTGAACAATAGGGGCCAACTTAAGATTTATTCACCTAAGTTTTTATCAAAAAGGTTTGGCTTCTTTAGCTTCTTCTTCAAGGGGAATAGTGTGTTGGAACATATCTTGTCGATAAGCCTTAAGTTCATCATAACTAAAGGCCAAAACATCTCTATATTCTTTGATTAGATTGATTAAGTTATCCGTTTCCTTTTTCGAGGCGCCTTTTCCAATTTTTATTAACTTGGGGTCTTTGTCTGTACCTATGTTGATTTCTACATAATCCCAAACTTTTTTGTCTCTTTTTTATTTTTATGTCAATCATGTTTGTCAAACAACTTCTCAAATGCTATGAGGCTACTAGGAATATGATTTCTTACATTATCCTCATGCTCCTAATACTCTTTATCTTCATGTTGGTAACTAATCTTACAATCCTCAAATTCCTGGAGATTATGGATGAACCTTAATAATTGTTTATCATCACTAAACACCTGCCTATGATCTACATCATCAGGAATTGATGATCTGAAATTAATTTCCATTTTACCATTTCCATTAATCATCTCATCTAAAGGTTGAAGGGTGGATTCCGCTACTTCCAACTTATCTGATAAAGCATTATGTTCTCTAGGGATTTCCTGAAGATTAAGTGCATCAAACTAGTCCGTAGTATCCCATATAGCATTCATATATTTCTTTAACCTATCACTCTTACACTGATATTTGTTTTTAAGTTGGAGGATGACTAAGTCTGAATCACCTTTTATATTCAACATTTTTATGCCCATGTCTTTAGCAATTTCTAATCCTAGAAACAATGATTCATACTTAGCTACATTGTTTGATGCTTCAAACTCCATTCTAAATGCAAAGTTGAAAGTTTTCTTAGAAGGAGAAATGAGCACGATGCCTACACCGTTTCCATCTTTAGAATGCACCCCCTCAAAATACATTTGTCAAACTTCATCTACCTTTTCATTCTTTATAATTTCTTTAATGGGGTTCATGAAGTTGGACAATATAGCATAGTTTCCAAAGTTATCAGTACAATGCACGAATTCGTTTGCAGGTTTCTTATGATTTTCGACATGTTGCTTCCTTTCCTTTTCCCTATGAAGTATAACCTTTGTGTTCTCTGATGCAGGTATAGTTGCATACGTCCAATCCATTTGGATGTGTCCCCCTAAACTTACAGCCCACTTTCTAGATAAGAGAATTCCACAATTATGTGGTACATCGATTACCAAAACATCCATTGCCATATTGATATCAAGATATTTAACCAATTTCACTTGCAAGTTTAATATTATCCCTACCACATCAACTTCCCTTGCATCCATTGCACAAACATTTTGGTAGGGTCGTGTGATCCTTAGATTCAATTGTTCCATTACTTTCCTTGCAATTACATTTGATGAAGCACCTGAATCTAAGATGCAATTTTGGAGAATAAGATTATCTACTAAAAGAGAGACATAAAATGGTGGGTGATCTTCTCTTCTTGGATCAACACTGTGAAGGACTACATGCAAATCTTCAAGGATAGCATTATTACTTGGAAGAGTAATTTCTTTGACAATGTTATGGGCCTTATTCTGATTACTTTCTAAAGCTTTTAACATTTTTTCCTTTTGATCTAGAATTTGAAGGATATTGGTTGCATAGGATGATACTTTAACATTATTTAGCCATGCCCCCATGTCAAGTTTTGATTCTTGAACAACGGGGGAATTCAAAATGGGAGGAGTTGCTACCTTACGTTTATACTGATTTGATTTAGTTGGTGTATATTTCTCCTTCCTTTGCTAAGTGGCACCTTTGAATCTAGCATCCCTCATCTCTTTGACATGTTCCTGAGTAGGATTTTCACCGTAATTATGAGTAATGAAATACTTCTCCTAGTTATAGTCTATGGCTTGCTGCTAATGTTGGTTGGATAAAAGGTAGGTTTGTCCTAACATGTTCACAAACTCGATCTCGCTTGAAACTACATCCTGGCTACTAGTCTCAGGGAGTCCCTATTCCATAACTTGGCTTGCAATATAACAAGTACTCTCCTCATGAAACTGATCACATGGCCTACAAAAGGGAATTGCATCTTCGACCATGTTGGTTGAATCTAACTGGTTTGGAATTCTAGGCTCTTGAGCTAGTGCTTTCTTTTGATACATTTGATTCGGCTTATGTTGAAAGTTCCTTGGTGCATGAGAAAATTGATTTATTTCCATCATTACTAACCTATTTTGAATATGATTCAATTATGCAGCATGATTGACCATTTGTTGATTTTGATTTGTCACCAAGGTTTTCATCATTTCAGACATTTTCTTCATTGGATCCTTAGATGAATCTTTTCCTTTTTCCTTTTGTTTCAACAACCTTTCCTTTCAACTCTTTATTATACGAAGAACATGTAGTGAATCCAAGTATGTTAGACTTACCATATGACTACATGTTCTTTTCAATCTTCTTGTCTAAATCTTGGGCAAGCTTTAGACTGGCAGGTTCTTTATCTCATAACTGATACATCAAATCACCAATGAACGCTTCAATATAATAGATGAGGATAACAACATCATTTGGCTCAATGTATTTATGAAGGTTTGAAACCAGATCTCTAAATTTCTTGTTGAATTCCTCCATGGTTTCATTTTCCATCTTTTTAATGTTATGGAGGGTTGGAAGCTGATGTCTTGGTTCTTTCTTCTCTCCCCACTTTTCCTTGAAACTAGTTTGGAATTCATCAAGAGTCTTGTATGAATTATCATCCAAATCAAGGTACCAGTCACCAGCATCTTCTTCCAAAGATAAAGCAAACAACTTCATCTTAACATCATCATGGTCATGAGCAACTTCATTGCAATAACCAACCAAGAGTCTTGAAAAGTTTTGGAGATGAGATTTAGTTGTGATGACGTTGTTTCCCTGAAAGGTGGGCAATTTCTTGATAGCATCATTCAAGATGGCATGAGGAGCTCTTACTATCTGAGTGAAGTTAAGGGGTTTGAAGAAATCATCCATTTGTTTAGATTGATGGATATGCTTCTCTTCAAATAAATGTTGGATATTTGAGAGGGATTGGGACCCTAAATCTTCAAGGATTCTATGAGAATTTTGTCTATTCAATCTCCTTCTATAAGCCCTTCCATGCTCAGAGATGAGATCAAATACTCCTTCGAAGTTCCTTCAGGTAGAATATCTTGGAGGGATATTAAACAATGGAGTCGCCAGATGTATCGAGTTTAATTTTTAATTTTTAGACAAGATCTATCAAATTTTTATCTTTTTATCTTTTCAAAAACCAAAAAGAAAAGCTAAGTCATACTTCGGGAATAAAAATATTTATCCTCGACAACGGCACCAGAAAATGTTGTCACCTTTCACGCACCTGGGGGGTTAGGTTGCTGTGGAATAAATATTCAAGCCACTAACTGCGTCCTTGGGGGCAAGTCTCGAATCAAGTATTTTCACTTGATATTGACTCCTCTGTTTAGGCAAACTCCTAACAAATCCAAGGGGGGTAGACCCTAAGAGTTGCTAAGGCTGATTAAACTTTAGTAGTAATGGTTTAGATGAATGAATTTTTAGGATTTTTTTAACAACAATAATGAAACAAGAGATTTGTAAGATGAACAGATTACAATAGCATAAATTGCACAAGAGATTTTAAAAGAATCATTAAACAAATAAATTATCAGATCAAAACTTATATAGATAGAAAAATAAAAACCAGTGCTAAATTAAATGGAGTCACAAAATTGTATGTGTTGAAATGCTAGAGTAGATGTTTTGCAATTGTCTCTTGGTAAGTTTTAAATTATCGTGTATTAATGAGTGGATTAAATTAGGGGGAAGGGGGCTCCAGGTATACCTGGCGATACGAGTGTGTCCAAAACCCTTATTTGACGTGGTTCCACGCGAAGAATATGTGAGCTGGATTAGAGTCTTTGGGATGTATCCAACACTACACCAACAAGGGTGTAGCCTAACGGTATCCCGATGTTACTATCCATTGGTTCCCACTTGCTCTGTGAACTTTCCCCGCAATTGATTAATTCATGGCATTGGATTTTTTCCTTAGGCGGTTAATTTGAAAGTGAAACTATCTTAAACTAGTCACCCGCGTTGCTTTTGATGCATCCAACTGGTTGGTCGAACCATTGTGATGCAGAGCATACACAACGGAGCCTTGGTAATTTCTAAGGATTTTAATGTGATGTGTTTGTTTGTTTATTAAAATCCCAAGAGTCTCTTTCAGGTTATAAAACCCTAATTGGGAGAGCAAGGGAAGTAAATTATATGAACAGTAAAAATAACGCAAAGTGAACAAGCAAAAGTTTTCAAATTTGTCCTACCACGCATTTCTTTCCTCTTTCGGGTAACTCAAGAAGTTGTGGGGTTATTATTTGTATTACTTTGACAAATGAATGATATAAAAAATGCGACACTTATCAAAGTATACGAATCTGCAAAAGGAAACTAAGTTAAAGAAAAAATGAAAAAAAATCACGAAAACGGCATCGATGCAAATCCCCCCATGGAGGATGGGGAGTGGGCTCTGTAGAGCGTATTTAAAAGAACATTTTATTAGATTGTTACAAAATTCTAAAGAAAAATTCACTTCCCTCCTTGTTATCGGGGATCCAAAGGTTTACAAAATTGCGTAAATTTGACTAAAAGTGAATCGGGAAGTTGAGGAGGCCTCGAATGCCCCAAATCTTCGAAAATTGGCCAGCACCTTCTTCTCTTTTATCGCCAAACCTGCAAAAAACAACACCTTATCAAATCCAAAAGATGCTCTTAAACACTTTAAAAGTGTCTTTAACGTTGATAAAAATAATTGTAAAAAAATCCTAAGTTAAAATTATGATAAAAATACAAAATTAACCAAGGAAAGCTTGATCTTGGCTTGCTTTTTGGGAAGCTAATATGATTGTGTAATCGGATGCAAATTTTAACATTAAATGATCAAATAAATTACTCTTTTAAACAAGATTAAGGTCTACTTTAAAATGCTTGCTAGAAGAGAAATTTTTTAAACTAGATCTACTTAGAATGCTTATGAAACCTTGAATATTTACGAGATACAGATTTTTAAACACTTGTGAAGGAGATCTAACAAATCATTTCAACTGGAATAATATAGATACTCATAAAAAAACAAAGTAACCAAGGAGGAATTGATTTGAAAAAGGATGAAGAGAAATAGAGCTCGGTTTGTTGCTAGAACGAGTCAACCAAAGAAAGCCTTTTCGTGGAGTGTCGAGGAACAATGTCTCGAATGATTGGAAATGGAATAGACTCAACCTAGATACACACCTTCGTTCTTGGTAATATGAAACTATATCACAAATCTTGCAACACACCTTGTGAAATCTAGATATATGAAAAAAGATGAAAACAACATGCAAATAAACTTATTTAAACATGTATAATTTGGATCTTTGAACATATATGATATGAATAAAAACGAACAAGTAATATTACTTTTCAATCTCTACTCATACTGATTCAACTGAATCTTTCAAAACCAGTACAAAGAGGAAGCAAGGATTGAGAAGAAGTAAAAATCACCACATTTGCAACATGACGATGTTACTCCACACACAATGGCACTACACATTATAGCCGCCAAAGATTCTTTATTCTCAAGCAAAAGAATGAATATCACAATATTACAATATTTAGGAATTTAGGAATTTAGAATATTTTTTCCAATTTTTTAATGGACTTGTTTTATTTTTTGGAGATGGTTTACTTAAGTGATAAATTTATCACTTAAAACTTAGGAAAAGTGGGTTTTTGGGTTAAACGGGTGCTTTGAGTTAGAAAATGAGCACTCCCATGGAAAAATCCGATTACTAACCATGTTTTTATTACATTTATAATTTTTTCAATTAGACTATTAAAAAATAGCTTAAGTTTACGGAAAAAAAATATTTTCATCAAAAATTAAAATAAAACGTAGGAGGACCTAACATATGTCCATATGACCCAAAATAATGCTTAGCATGTTTATAAAGAATGACACATAAACTCTAATAACCTCTCTAGGCTTAACCACCAAGACGACAACTCCAACTTTGGAAGTGTGAGTGAAAAACTTGGAAATTATTCGTTGTTTGTTTAACAACGAATAATCACCAAGGGAAAAAACACTTGGGCTAGTCGGATTGATGTCTAAGTCTAGGAGACCGGGTCTTTTACATAATTCACCATACTAGCACATTTTATTACAACTCCCCCAAGGGGGTATGAACATGTGGTTCAAGAAATTTTTTTTTAAAAAAAGTCCCAGAAAAAGCCTTGGTGACTTCTGAACTCTGAAGAATGAACAATAGTGCTTGTTCAACTTTGTGGGCTTACTTGATAAAACCAACTAAACGTAACTTAATAGGTAACAAAAACTTAATCCTTAGGGTTAGGTATGTTCACCTGAAACTAAGAGTAAGAGTCATGTGAATATAAAAATTATGGAGGAGTCCAAGAGAGTTCTTAAAAATTTGGATCCCAAGGTTTATTTCTAATTATATTTATGTACATTACCTAGAATGATTGGGCGTTCAAGCCCAAATCTTTGTGTGTTTGGTTTTATTGTGTTATTTGGCTTTGGGATTTAGCCATTATGGTTGTGTGCCCATTGGGCATCTTAACAGTGGTATTAGAGCTGCCCTGGGTTCTTAGGGTGACATCTTAATAGTGTATCAGAGATTCCCTGGGTTCTTAGGCCTGTTGAACATTAATTGTGTGAATTTGCCATATTATTTTCATTCCACGACTGTGACCTGGTGTTATGTTATCATTTGTTGAGTGGTTACATCTCTGAGTGGAGTTGGAGATATCGTTGAAGGCAACTATTTCCTGCATTGACACTGTTCACCATTGTGAAGTTGCGTTGAAGACTGTTGAGACTCCATTCTCCTTGTTGAAGAACAATCTATGCGTGAACTGCTCAAAACAAAGGCATTGAATGCATCTCATAGAGAATGGAGATGAAACTGATGGTGGTGCTTGTTGGGCATTGAAATGTTGGAGTGATTGCCTGTGCGTTGAAGAGGTGCATGTACAGTTCTGCACGTAGCAAATGATATCGATGAGTAAGGGTCGAGCTTATCCAGCATGTACGTATAACAGGGACCTTCATCTAGAAACATGGCTGGAGGATTTGTACTGCATAACAGGGACCTTCATCTGCTTAGATTTCTGGTCTGATGGGTATTTGTTCCACGGAATTCTTGCAGGTACTAGGACTTGCACTGAGTTTTGTCCCTTTTAAACATGCCAATTGGGCAGGGTAAACCAGAGTGAGAATGGAAACCTGTTATGTGGATGATTATTCAGTCAGCCTCTCCAGTGAATAAAGGTCCTGTTGGATTCTATTTCCTTTTTAAGTAGAGCAACCTTGTTTAATCTGAAGAGGGTACAAAACTCTGCTCAAAATGTTTCATTCCATAAATGACCACATCAATACAGCTGCCTCAACTCCATCCAAACATCTTTATTCAGCAGGTGGCTGCATTAACAGTCACATGATTCCAACTTTTTTGAACCTGGGCCTCCCCAGGTTGGAACCAACGTTTGACTGCCAGACTACACTCTGCCATATACTACAAATGAGGTTTCATTTATTCTTTCTAGTTTTGTGTGATCACAATCGATCTTTCATGGTTTGTGATGGACCCTTGCCATTTGTTCGTTCATTAGTTGCTTCTTGTCCTTGAGCATTTCTTAGTCCAATTTTGTTGGCCCTTGCTTTGGTTCTATTGGTTTCTTCAAACCCCTCGAGAACCCATTTGAGTTTCTTTTTGGTCGGATCTCCGTGGTTCTCCTTTAGGTTGACTATGCTCCAATGGATCTTGCTCTTTTTCCTCTCATTTTTGTCTTCAGACATAGACAATACAAGTATTTTTTTATTCTTCTCCACTAATCATTGAATTAATTCAACATCTTTACTGTCTGGGACAAAAAAATTTCTTGCATGGGATAACCTTCCCAGCCTCTTTCCCATGTGCCCCTTTCTAATCTTTGTTCTTTCTCTATGGGTGCTTGAATAAGAATTCAGAGCTAAACAGTTTTTTTGTTTTCAAGATTGAAGTGGTATACCAATGGGGCTGAGGGAAAGATCAATGGTACATCCTCACTTGTCCTATCAAAGTTTCACCAAACAATCTTAGCAGGTCTCTAAGAAGAGGAGGTACTCCCATCCCTTGTCCCGTCCTCCCCTCCTTTCTCCCTTCCAAAACAAACAGCCCCAACAGATTTAAAACAAATAAGATTATTTTTTGAGAAATGCTGCATATAATACTTCATAGAACAAATAAGTACATCATGTAACAAGAAAATTGCATCTCGATGGAAAACATTGAGTTTGACTTTACACAATCAAGGCCAACTCTTGCTTAAAGCTCTGGAATTCCCCTAGGCTAAAAGGGGAGGGGTCATCCTGAAAAGTAACTTTACACTGATTTTTCCATAGAAAACCAATTGCAATCAGCTGAACTATGTGCCATAAATATTTGTGGTTGTCTCTCATCATCCGAGTGTCCTCTAGGAGAGGACCGTTCCATATTTGTGAGGCAATGAAAAGGAAGTGAAATTCAACTTGAAACCATGTCCAAAATATTCTGGCCGATTGATGTTTCCAAAATGCAAGCACAACTTTTTCTTCAACATTTGCCACACCAACCTTGTGAAGCTTGATCTTGATCGCCAACCCTTAATGAAATAGAAGCCATCCCCATACTTTGTGTTTAAAAGAAGCTTTTGATTTCTAGGTGGACTAGTACCTCCTCAACTTGTGAATAATAGGATCTTTCAACCCTTTGTTTTATTTAAGCCGGGGATAATGTTAGATGCATGCTTTACCATATCATTAAGGTCCTTCATGACATCAATATAAGAGGGCTTCACATTCTACCATCTCCAATCCCTCTAGAATAGCCCTGCCGTAGGGAGTTGCATTTTAAAAAGGCAATCTTCAGGACTCATGTGACAGAAACCCTCTCAAATAAATTTGTTGGAACAAATGATCTTTTGAGCTCAGTTAAGGGTGTCCTAGGTGTACTATTGTTGGTGATTATGAATCCACAAATCATTCCAAAATAAAGACCTTTCCTTTCCAATCTTTTGCCAACAAACCTAGACATAAGGCCAATTTGTCAGTTGGGGGACGAGAATGCCCAAATTGTGTGTGACGCTAAATCCCAAGCATCATGGAGTCCCTCAACTGGGAACAAAATCTATACTAATGTCCTCCATATCAGTTATCACACTCGTGAATGGTATGACTCGATAGCTGCAACAGTCCTATCTCGCTGTCCTTGTGAGGAATCTGGGCAAAGAAAGATCTATGCATGCATTCATCTAACCCTTCTCAAATGTGCCCTTCTTCTTTCTTATGTAAGTGTGCCTATCCAACCTGTGATTCTTGCATGTTTAAGCTTAGTATTTCTTTTAGCTCTAGAGTTATATGGATTCCAGTTTTGATATTTTATTTATTTATTTTATGTACAAGTTGAAGCATCAACAAACCAAACCAACTGGTTAGGTAATTCAACTGTTTCTCACTAGGGCTTTCTGTTTTCCTTGGAAATATTCCACTGTAATTTCATATGTACTTATCTATTGAATCTATGTGAATCTATGTTGAATACATAAGATGCACTCTTAAAGCCTTATTTTTGTGTAATGCAGTAGAGAGCTTATGGTAAACAACTATGGATGGAAAGGATAATGTGCTTCAGAATTGCTCGGATAGTGATCACTCTTCAAATAGCTGAGCAAGCTTTGGCCCATCCAATTGCAACTTTCTGAATGGTACATTTTTTGTTTTTCAATATTGATAAAATTAAACTATAAACAGGTACATGATATACAATGTTGGGCCTGTATCTTGTGAAGGACATATAAAGTTTATATCTCTTTCATCGATTGACTTGGTCTTTATTTTATTCCATGCAATTAATTTTTTTATACCTGTGGTTAAAATGGTCCACACATCCAAAAGTGAACCTGTGATGGTTCAACCTGTTTGTAAAGTCATTGTAGCAAATTCAGTAAAAAGAACTTGGGATTTAAGGAGTACATAATTCTATAAATGAAATTTCCACAGTAAATAACTAGAGATAAAATCCAACCACTTTACAACAAGAGATCTGTCTTCTACGTCTTGTTATTACTTGATTTTATTATAAATGGGCAGAAATTTAATTGATTCGAGTGTTGGATTTGAACTATTATATAAACATAAAGTCTTGTTTGGTTGGCATAACATGCAAGAGAGTAGGACATGTTCCCTTGTTAAGCACTGGCCTTAGCACTGCAAAGCAAAAAAACAAACCAAACTTTGAAATCACATCTGAATTGACAGTAGGAAGATCAAAATTAAAAGAATATATTAGGAGAGAGCCACCTTTGATGAGATATGACCTACAATGTTGTCCTTCCAGACAAGACCTACCGTGGAGAGATAAAAGTGGGCCTCACATTCACTATTAAGGTACATTTGCTAGATCTGCAGAGTTTAATTATACAAGAAGCTTTCCTTTGAATGGTAAAATCATGGATTCATTTTAAGTTTTTGGAGATATTGACCAAATTAGTGTAGATTTCAATTGTTCTTTTTTCATCATTAGACTTTTAAAATCCAGGGTAGTTTAAATTTAAAGTTTTTTTTGTTCGTTTTTAGATCTCTCCTAAATAATCCACAGTTTTATGTTTGAAAATGGTGATATGTTTTCATTTTTATGGGCTTGGAGATGTTTCAGCATCTACTAAGTCACAAGTTATTGGTATATATGGCTTGCAGGCTGTTAAATATACTCTTAAAAGGTTATTATTCCCATAGTTAAAAAAAATAGGGATGTGTAAATAGGGAAGAAGAAACAACAGAGGAGGTAGGAGGGTGGAAAGAAATCTCTTACTGACAATGTCTTTCAATTGCTATGTTGAATCGATCACATAAAATAGAAATCCTCCGAACAATCGAATGTACTCTTGCATCTAAGTTTCTTACACAGAAATCCCGAAATAATGTTTTTGTGGAGTTTATCGGCATCCTTCCTCGACCCTCTGTTTTTGTGAGGTTTCATGTTTATCTTCCATACTAAATATTATTCTTTCATGGAAACCTTGTGCTTTCTCTAGAAATAAAAAATATGCATAGAGAAAATATTGTTTAAAACTAGATCTATGATTTCTTAATCTAAGCCACAATCTCTGAAATCACTACATTCTTGGATCTATGAGTATCAATTTTATCGGCCATTCTATTACTAAAATGAGAGAGAGCTAGTTGAATATTTTCCAGGTGATGACCTCTTCTTCATTCAGCTCAACACAAGTTTGATGTTTCACAAAGGACATAGTGACTAGTGTGATTATGACCTCCCATTCTTGTCCAAACCCAATAACTCTAGGACGAGACAATTCCTACTCTTATATCATGCCAAATCTTATAGATGATGGAAGCAAAGTCAATTAATGCCTAGAATATGAACAAACCATAGTATCCAACTTCTCTTGAAATGCGACCAAAACAAGCCAACATAATCAAACTAAAACTAGACCAAAGAGCTAAGGAGAATTTAGATAAACACCCCTTGAAACCAACATTTCCATCTTTCACATAACTCGTTTTAAGGGTTGGGACTAAACTAATCCCCAAAATGAAAATCCCACCTTCATAACTTCAATCCATCTTTGTAAAATTCTATAACAAAATCACTTCATGCATTTGTAAATGAGGAGGCATTGAAAGTCTAGATGAATTTAATGCCCATGCTTTAGTCATGCCAATGCTCTTCATGCTATGATATCCAAGCTTCAAAGCCACCTGAAAAAGATGCAAGGAAATATGGAAATGAGCATAACTTTTTTTCATTTTATCTAGAATTACAAACCATAAAAGCATTAAAGTATTTGCATAGTGTTGGAATTCTAAATCATGCTTGTTGCAAGCTTAAACATTTTAGAATAACCAATTTTCATATTTGTAATTATCACCTTCACTTATTTGGATTTCTTTCATTGTCTCTTTTGGCAGCTCTATCGAGGACATCATCAAATGTTTCACTCCTTTTAGTCCCATGTGTTGGGGGAGGAAAATATGTAGAACTAGATGATGTGTAAGAGCGCTTATGAGTGACCATCCTTTCCAAGAAATATTTTTGACGTTGTAGGATATGCCCAAATCCATCTTCCAGTTGTCGAAAATATGGAGCAGTAGGATGGTCCAACCCTAAACTGCTTGATACCGATGTTGCTTTGAACTCATTGGCAACATCTTCCATGTGTTTCTCTAGGAAGTGGAGATGTGATTCTTCACTAGGCAACTACATAATCGACTCAAAAATGTCTCGAATACGTTGCGATACGCTTCCTTGATCATGACTTTGATTTACATTGTTAGAAGTAGCCATTGAACCATTAACATTATTATATACCTGAAAACAAATAAAGAGAATTTCACGTCAATAGTAAAAGAGTAATAGAAAACTATAAAATGAACCAAGTTATGAAATGACTACCATGACAGGAATATCCAAGTCATTTGCAATTCCAAAACCATCGTTTTCGGCGATCTGGTAACAAAACATTGCAACATATTAGCCTACAACAATTACTATTTAAGATATAAAACATTGCTAATGATCTAAATATGCATTATGAAATACTCAAATAACCTAATATGAAGTTGTTTCATCGCTTCTTATTTCTAGCTCTTCTTGTTCCAACATGTTTTTGTCCCTGATCATGGTAACCTTAATGACATGTTTGCACAAATATCCATTTTTTGCCCAGTTGCAATCACACATAGTAAAGTTTGGACTTGATTGCCATACCATATATCTTTTCATCTCATCATGTTGGCTTTGCACCCATGCCATCGAAGGATCCGACTGGTGGAGTGTAACGTTATCATCTGGAATAGATTGTGCTCTTAGCCAACACTGGGCTTCTATTTTCTCCACTCTAAAATTTATGTGGAAACCATTTTCCTTTCTGCATTCACGCCACTAATAAAAAATGTGGACCACTGTTATCAATTGATGCACCAACCAATCTACTCGTCGATGGGATGCTGATCGTATTGACCTTAAAAATACTTTTTTCTAGTGTGAATGGTATGACTCGATGGCCCCATTTGTTTCCTGTCCAGCATGCTTTAAAGTACGGCAACATTTTGCCCACATTCCTGATAAACATCAAAGAACATAAGCTAATAAATATAGAACATGCTAGTAGGCTGAATACATAGGATAAGAGTGAAAGAAATAGCTAGGAACATTTGAATTTATTGTGAAAACATGAAATTTGAAATCTAAAAGTATGTGAAATATAAAACTATAGAAAATATTGCATAGCAGTTGAGGATTATCCATAGGTTATTCATTAAAGAAAAATCTCTAGATATTATAGTATGAACCCAAACCTATTCTGTCCAACCATCGTGCTCGAAAGTACTCAACAAATGCATTTTCTTGTTTGAATTCATTCAGAAACCTATTGGCCTCCTCAAGAGCAGAATCTGCATTTTTGTGGTTGTGCATAATGTCAGCTAAACGCTCAAACATCGAACGCCTTGTGGTGTCATCCTTAACTTTCATGACAAGATTTTTTAACCATGTCTTTCTGACATGCCAATTGCATAAGTAGACTTCACATTGAAATGTCGTCCTATTGGATAAATATGTTACACAGTGTTAAAAATATATTCCTATTTGTATAATGTGTCTTTAATATTGTGTGAAACATTTTATTTCGAGAAAAGGGAAAAAAACACCCTACTAGCTATATGTACCTAATTGCACCAATCTCCGCTGCTGCATCGTCTCCCATGAATGCATTCAATTTCCATTCCAACATACCCATGCGTACTTTAAGAAGTAGTGTTTCCATCCATTTGGAAATATCCGAGGTCATAGATCTTGACATGATGACCCATGCCACAGGAACACCATTATGTTGGGATTCAAATGACAATAATGTATAAAGTTGGAACTGCACACAAATAAATATGACATCACTACATGATTGAATCATATTATAAATAACAAATGATAGAAGAAAAAGTACATACATGATATATAAACATACCTTAAAACGATTTGTTCCAAATGTAGAGTCCATTGCTAATATACTATCATGGCCATATTTCCTCATCCATTCCAGCTGTAATGGTAGTTGGATGCCTACAATGAATGGTATGTGACTCTCATCATCTACAATTTTGTCAAACTCAGAGTAGTAGAACACTTTATCAGGGTTTGCAGCTTGCCATATACGCACACTTTGGGCATCATTCTTGTCAAACATATATTGGGCATGTTTCAATTTTCTCTCTATATTTCCAATGTCATCACGTGAAAGAAAATCATTTCGATCAAACTCTATTTCAAAAGAGGATACTTTGTCATGCACTAACTCACGATGTTTTTGATGTACACATTCAATAGACATCCCCAAAAGCAAACATCTTTCTATCCATTGACATAGTTCTTTGCTAATATGAGGTGCATGGTATGCCCTTGTGCCTACAAAATCAACAACCTCTTGTCCATGGCAAGGTTTACCCCGATTATCTATATGATTCATCTCACTATAAGTGATTAGGCAGCGCTCCGGGGCCTTCTTGAGTATGCGGATGCTAAAATGACAAAGACAACCACATCTTAGATGCTTACGACCTGTACGACTCCCCTTACCATGTGTAGGCACTTTGGTTATATCAACAGGTAGTTTGTCAATCTCTCGGTGATCATCTGGCCCATACGTACACCAAAGCTACAAGAAACAACAAGATATTAACAATTCAGAATTCACAATAGATTAAAGCCTCAATTGTTCTTGCTGCAACTAATGCTTTTATCTCAACCAGTTTCCAAGAACCGAGAACAACAAAGAAAAACTCACATTGTATATTCTAAGGTACTGTCAATTCTACACATTTGATTTCCATCATTTTCTTTTTCTTTTTCTATTTCACTGTTGTAACTTTTCCGAAATCTTGTTGGATACAATGGGTTTTTGCACTCCTCGGTAACTAGCTCTTTAACTCTGTCTGATTTGATCCATGCAACATAATTACCTCCAACCATATTCCATTTCAAATCAGAAGAAGAAAAGTTTTTTTTTTCAGGATCCTGCACCTCAAGAGCTAGAAGTTGCTGCCATTTCGAACCCATCTGAAAGGTGAAAACAAGGATCTGCAATCAGTGAAAGAGAAAATTCATATCAATGCAAGTAGCAGAAGTCACTATGTCTTTCTTATAACGATTCAGCAAACAGATATTGAGGACATGAGGTGATTCCAAAAAATTCTTATGTTTTGATTTGTCAACTCTATGAGTTGAACTTGACATTGATGTATCAATGAATTTGATGTTTCACTGTACTTTCATTTTCACTAGTAATGAGAAAATATATGGTTCATCCGTTATAGAACACTTCCTCCAAACTACATGTCTCATCAAACTAACATAAATCAAAGTATGAGACTTGTTGTGGTAGACTGGACTATTGAGGTCAACCCTTTCCATCAATCTACAAATGACAAACTGATCTTAATCTTTCTTAAAATTTGAATTCCATTGAAAGCACTGATGTCATTTTGTTCATGTTTCTGCAGGTCCACTGGGAATATGGCCTCATGTGTGAGACTCTGTTCCTGGAAGTCAATCTCATGGACATATATCTTTCATCTCAAAGAGATATAAGAAGAACTGAGTTGCATCTTGTTGGAATAGATTCTATGCTTGTGGCATGCAAATATGAGGAGATCAATGTTCTTTCTGTTCAAGATTTTCGGAATACTTATACAGAAAATGATGTTTTGCAGATGGTATGAAAAAAAATTAATGCATTTCCTCGATTCCAAAGAAGGCTTTGTGTTTTCTTTTTTATGCTGGCTAATCAATAATAACTTACCTATGATTGCAGGAGTGCTCGATAATCCAAATTATCAACGATCAGACCACCATTTTCACTAGGGGATACCAATGACGAGAAAAATTCACTACAAGAGGGGTTAGGCCAGCCATTTCTGAAACAGAGACATGAGAGACGTATTGGGTCTACTGCATATCCTAGTTCTCAGACAACTCTTGTTGGATCACAACTCTGCCCCCTAGAGAGTTTGGATTATGAGTAAGAATCCATTTTATTTCTTCTCTGAATTTGATAATTTGATCCAAAATTACAGATTTTTTGCTTTGTGTGTATTCATAATTTTCAATTGCAGTGTTTTGTTTTGTGTATGAATGCGCAGGGTTATAAAAACTATGAATTGCAATGTTTTGTTTTTGTATAACTTCAGTTTGTGCTGTGCCAACTAATGCTGGAACTTATGTCTCAACCTCAAGACGTGGACCAGTTAATGATCAGTAATATCAGTTTTTTCATTCCCGCATTGATCATCCTTTCCTTAAGCTTTAGGTCTATGCTCAAGCATTATACTAATTAGGATGCTACATAAAATACTGTGATCAACTTTGATTGTGAACCCCAAAAAAATGAATTCAATATTTGTGAAATGTTAGTATGGGCTGACTATGCTCAAGCATTATACTAATTAGGATGCCTACATAAAATACTGTGATCAACTTTGATTGTGAACCCCCAAAAAATTAATTCAATATTTGTGAAATGTTAGTATGGGCTGACTTTCGTGTGGTAGACAGTGTTGAGTATAAAAGTGAATTGCAGCAATAGCATTTTAAATACCACTGCGCTGTAATGATAAGTAAAACAGTTAACATCAATGAACATAAAAATGGCTTGCAGCAGTAACAACTTAAATACCACTAGTAGAACCTCGGATTGCTTTGATGTTCCTGTTATTTACATCCACGTTTTCAGCTTTTACAGTTCTGTAGAATGTTAAAGGAGTTATTGGCATTACATTATATTTTGGAGTAGAGAAAATGGAGGTAATAGCAGTTGATTGATAACATGCCAGTAATTTCGGCAAGGATCTGTGGTCCAATATCATATCGATTACAGATGAATCCAAATGAAATGACATCAAATACAAATTCCAAAGAATCTGGTTCCCAATTAATGCAATTTAGGTTAAAGTTGAAACATATAATTTCACACATAGAGCTTTTTTGGCATCCAGTTCCCATGCATCAGGAATGGCATCACCCAAACTATTTTATAAATAAAATGTGAAATGTTAGAAGCATAGATGTGGAGATTTTAGAATTTCAACTATAAGATCTCAAGGGATTGGTGGATGTTATGGGAATTTTATTATAGTCAATCAAGGGATTGGTGGATGTTATGGGAATTTTATTATAGTCAATTGATATTTGAAGATGATAGATTTGAAGAACAAGCTGCCATAAGCAGTTAAAAACCATGAGCACAATCGATTTGTTCAATGGAATCCATTATTAAAGAAGTCCAAGGAGCAGAAATACAGGATTTTTGGAATACTTATACAGAAAAATGATGTTTTGCAGATGGTATGAAAAAAAAAATTAATGCATTTCTTCTATTCCAAAGAAGGCTTTGTGTTTTCTCTTTTATGCTGGCTAATCAATAATAACTTACCTATGATTGCAGGAGTGCTCGATAATCCAAATTATCAATGATCAGACCACCATTTTCACTAGGGGATACCAACGACGAGAAAAATTCACTAGAAAAGGGGTTAGGCCAGCCATTTCTGAAACAGAGACATGAGAGACGTATTGGGTCTACTGCATATCCTAGTTCTCAGACAACTCTTGTTTCTCAGACAACTCTTGTTGGATCACAACTCTACCCCGTGAACCTGGGAGGGAATCGGATCAATGGACCGAGCGAGAGTGTAGACGTTCAAAAATAATGGGTTGGTAGATAATTAATGCAGGACGCGGCCTGGTGCAACAGGACGACGGTGGCAGTGGCAGTGGCAGGACGGAGGGGGACCGGCGGCGGATGAGGCTGCAGGATTATATTAAAATTATGTCAATGGACCAAGTTGAGACCGGGCATAGGGCCCATGCCAGGTGGCTTATCCAGCATGAACATACATGCTAGATAAGCTCAGCCATGAGTAAGTAGGGGTTTTGTTCCCAGTAAGTATTATATTTAAAACGCTGAATAAAGTCCAGCTGGTCATTGTGAGATTTAAAATATCGTTCTATTGGGTGTTGAATGAAGTTTTCGACAATCGAATGTAAACCAACATTACCACGTTCTCCACTTCTTCTCCATCGAGCCCTCCGTCGTTGAGTTCATATTGTGCTTTCCTCTCTTTCAGCTAGTGGAATCATCCGAGTATCAGTTTTGCTGTAAATTATTGTCTACCTGCCTCGACATTGGTGTTTAGGGGCTAATAAAATACCCAAAAGTTTTGTGTGTTACCTCTCCTTTGTTCCACGCTGGGTGTAGATCAGTGTCAAATTTTGTCGGTGCATTTGTGTTGTGTGCGATTGCAATAGGCGTGATGTGTATTATTAGCAACAAAGAGGCTGTGGCCGTTGGAACCCTTGATTCTCAGGACTCCATAAAAAAACTTGATCTTGGCGCTTCACCGTTGACAAGCACAACAAGAAAACTGTGATATATTGTTTCATGCTATGTTAGCATAAACGTGACGGGGCTATGTGTTTTTCGAGGAAAACGGAGTAGAAACGAAACGAGTCGAAAACCGCTTTTTTTTTAATGGTCGTTCCGTCTCTATAATGAAGAAACTGTTTCTTATGAAACGATCCGTTTCTCACAAGGTTTTAGCAGAAACGATTTGCAGTTTCTCTTGGAACATGGTCCGCTGCCAACCGTTTCTTGGTGCAAATCATAATTTGTGTTGAGCTGGTTGACTTGGTGGGTGGTAAGTCAGAGCAAGTAAATGCTGAATTTATTGATGATGGAGTGTCGTTGAAGGAAGCCTGCTCCCTGCCGCCCACTGCCGGTCCGGACTCTACTGTACTTGCATTGAAGTTTGGGTGTACACTATATATATGCCTTTTTAGTTTTTCCTTTCACAATTCACTCAAGAATCACACAGAGGACGGCAGCTTAAAGGTCGGGAAGCAGGTTTCAGTCTTATCGGTTCAACTTCGGTCAATCTTGGTAGTTTAAAAGGGGGTGCTAATGAAGTCCGGTCTGAAAATGTGAGGGAGGGTGTTATCAGGGACAACCTCCCTGAGCCTACTCATATTCCATCCCACCCATCAGATGAGGATGAGCCTATCCTTGTTGCTGTAACAGTACCTCCTTACCAGTGAGCGACTCACCTCTACACAGTGACACCTTCTTCGAGCTCCTTTAAAAACACTTCCTCAACGGTAAAGCTCGTAGCGGTATACATTTGCTTGGCTTGTATATCTCTGCTTTCTTGTTTCTTTCGTCAAAAATAGCTTTGATTTCCATTATATATAGTAAAAGTTTAAGGTGGTGGTTATTTTACTGCATCAGAACGTGGTAGATCTTTTGTGTGGAGATCTCTATTTATTGATAGTCTTTTAATGTTTTCAAACTTTAAACCTTTTGATCTCATCACTAAAACCATATTATGTTGGATTTAACAATCATTTCTTATTTATAATCTTGCGAGATTTCTAAAGTTGTTCTTCAAATATATTGTTATTATTATTGTAGATTTATCTTAATTTTGAATAAATTTTGTAATACCATCCAAAATTAAAATGTATCTATGACTTGTAAAGTTTTAATTTTGTTTATAATATGCTAGTTAATTGTGTTAAATTTGGTTAAAAATATTTTGTTAGGATCCTCTCATTTCTATATATCAAAGGTTGGGTGCATCCCTAACAGATAAATGATTGGGCAATTCCCCTACATAGATTATTTATTTTGCTCATTTGTAGGCAAAACCTAGAACAGACCAAAGCAACATTGGAATCAATGAAGCAATCTTTGATCATATCAATTCATTCCTAAGAATAATAATTATTTTAAAAAAATGGTGTTTTTAGGTATTGGGTTAGTGGTAGTTTATGAAAAAAAAATACTTTCTAATCAGTAAAACCAAATTTTATAGAGTGGTTTTTAAGAATTTAGACTATTCACAATTACAGAAAAATCACTAAAAAAACCATAATCGAATTAAAATTATGAACGGAAAAAACTATTTTCCAAAAACATAAACTAAAATCATTACAGAAAACCATAATCAAATTGAAATTATGAATGAAAAAATGATTTTCCAAAAACATAAACTAAAAAATGGATGGTTTTGAATAATGTTTATCATTCTCACAGTGGAACTCTGTCGTGAGATTTTTGAGGTCAAATCTTATTGACTCGTGATGTTTTACTTCCTGCCACTTCTTGTTATTGTTGTCATGAATTTGGGCATTAGTATTAGCCAGGTATCACATCACTTCAATCTGTTCTCACCATTTTCTAACACTGAGTTACATGCATCTGCAAATATATGAGTGTCATGTTTTTTCTTAGTTGGTTGTTGTGTGTTCCATTTTCCAACACCGAGTTACATCCTAATAACACACAGTCCGTTAATAAGCTTTAAAAGCATAAGCAATATTGTAAGGCATGCTAAATAATGAGCACATCAAAATTAAGTCCAAGTATCATAGCTTTAAGGCAAGGACCAGCTGGGCCCACAATGGCATTTCCAGTATTTGCGACCTTAACTGGATTGAATAACATCTCTACCATTCTGGAGAAATTCGTTGATCTATGCCCTAAAATATCATGAAGGAGCACATTTTAGTTTTTAAATTCTGTCTATCCCTATGCCCAACTGTTTATAACAAGACTTTAGGCTACCTAGAAAATACATTGGTGTGAAACTCACTATTTTATCGAATTCTAGTTTTAATTTTATTCACACTCCTAAATAAATGCTATTATTGCTAAAGCCCATGCTAGTTATGATGTAGACCCGATAAACTAATGCATGAAATTCTTCAAAATTGATCAACTGGTAGAAGCTGGCTTCTATTGAAGAAGCGAGGTATTTTTCATGCTAGCTATAATGCAATTTATACAGGGAGACAAATTGAATTTATTCAGAATTGATTAGAAGTTGGCTTCTTTTGAGGAGCTGATCTGTTTTACATGCTCTTTGTAATCTAGTCTATACAAAGGATTTAATGATTTGCCAGTTGTTTATAAAATCAAATGAGGAAATATGATTTGTAATTATTATTCTTTAGTGGTGAATGGTTCTAGAATATGTTTTGTGTTCACTTTATTCCTGACTATAAATCCAAACCGACATAAGGGAAGAAATTCTGCTAATTTTTTTTTATTTTTCTTATTTATTTCAATTTCTAATTTGTTTAGTGTACTCTCTCTTTTATGCACACATACAAATTTGTTTTTCTATATGTTTGATTTTAATGTCCAATGTTAAGGGATAAGCTTCCCTATAATATAGATTCATTGGATCATTTCTTTTTTTAAATTAGGAATAAAAAACTTAGTTAATCCAATCCTAGACTACTATTCATCATCTGTATGATATGAACTTGTTTTTCGAAATATTTGTTCCATCATAATAGAATATAGATCTTTTATTAGGAATTGGAAACTTTCAGTATCCATGCATCACCTGTTTCAGTACAATTGATAGTTTCTGGTAACGTAGGAAACTATCAATTCCATATTCTTATCACCAATCAATTCCAGATTCCAATTTACCTATAAATTCTAGTTTACATGTTTCTCCTATTTTAAATTTTTTCTATGTTTTTGTTTGCAGACTTACATATATTCATTTCTAATATATGTCCTTGTTTTTTTTTACTGAGTGTTATTTGATCTTTCTCCTAGTATTTCCTATTGCAATGGAAGAAAGTTCATCAGTTGCACAAAATCCAAACAAAAACCCACCATAGCAATGCCAAAATCCTCTCAAAACAAGGAATACAATGATGCAAAAAAGGATTTTGAAGCTAGGCTATGGGCAACAGTCAAATGCAATCAATCATATAGTAGGGGAACAAGTGGCACAACTAGTTCAAAGGTTTTGTTTTCCCCTTTCTGTAAGACACAAAAGTCAGGGAGTGTAGCAAGAGTTCAGTGGCATTTGCTTGGAATGGGGAAAAAGGAACAAATAAGTGTATGCAACAATGTGCCTACTAATAGGGAAAGCTTCGATACAAAAAAAATTTAATGAACTGGAAAAGTTGAAACAGTTTGATGAAGTTTCAATTCAAACCAACAATTAAGCCATTGGAGCAATGTTAGGTGGTCCACAAACTTCTTCATGCTTCTACTTCCCATCTTAACAACCTATGGGATGCAAAAGGGAGAGGAAATCTTGATGCATCTGTTGGGCAATTTTTTTGTCAAATGGCATAGATTTTAACGTTTGTAGGTCTCCTTATTGGAAGGACATGGTCAAAGATCTGGTTAACACTACCCCTAAAGGTTACAAACCTCCAAGCTATGAAAAGATGAGGACAATAGTGTTGTCTAAAGAGAGGGATTAGATTGAAGCTAGACTTCATGACATTAAAGATGTTTGGAAGGACTTTGGGATCTCCATTGTTTCATATGGTTGGATAGATGTCAATCATCATCCTCTTATAAATATTTTGGTTTCTAGTCCGAAAGGGGTTATGTTTTTAAACCGTCATGACACTACAAGGAAAATAAAAGACGGTCCATATTTGATGGGTCTCTTCAAAGAAGCAATAGATAAGGTGGGAAGAGAAAATGTGGTTCAGATTGTTACAGCCTAGTGCCTCAAAGAATGTGCTTGTTGGGGGTTTAATTGAGGATGAATATCCAACAATTTTTTGGACTCCATGTTTTATGCATTGCATCAACCTCATACTTAAGATATCAACAACATTGCTTGGGTTGGAAAAACTGTAACTGAAGCAAATATGCTACAGTTTTTTATTATTAATCATGCATCATCCATAACAGTTTATAGAAAACATGCCAACCTCCAACTTCTTCGATGTGCCAAGACTAGATTTGCATATGCATTCATTATGTTACATCGTCTCATCAAAGTGCATCAAAGTGCATCAATCTTTGAGGGAGATGGTTGTTTCAATGGATTAACAGAGGTGGAAGGGTTGTCATGTTGGGGATGGTCTACGAGTTGAGGAAATTATTATTGGTTCTTCTTCTGAGGATTTTTGGAGGAGGGTGGAGGATATTGTTACCCTCATCACACCTATTGTTTCCACCCTTTCCATGTTTGATAGTGATTGTTGATGCTTAGGGGATGTGTTTGAGAGTATGGATTAAATGAGAGAGAAGATTCATGACATAATAAAAGATGAAAATTCTAGGATCGATAGGGACACCTGGAATGAGGCGTGGGATCTTAGTCTTACAAGGTGGAAAATGCTTCATAGTCCTCTTCATTCAATTGCATTCCAACTTAACCCCAAATGGTTTCACAAGAAATAGTCTTCATATGTAGAGATGATGCAAAATTGGAACACCTTTATAAGTAGATGTTATGATCATGATGATCGCACTGCTTTACGGATTGAGTTGGGAAAGTTCTTGAGATCCGAGGGACACTTTGCAAATGAAGGTTGTGCATATAATAGAAAGAAACTTGGACCCATAGACTTTTGGATACAATATGGTACAGGAAATCCCTTGCTTCATCAGTTAGCTATTAGTTTACTTTCACAGTTATGTTCAACAATCAATACATTTAGTATGTTCTAATGTTTAAACACTTTATTTTTATTTTCATTTCAGTTTTTTTTTCAAGTTTTCAAATGTACATTCTTAAATTTTAATTACATAATATTAATTTTACTTCATAGGTGACTAGTTCATTTGCATGTGAAAGAAGCTGGAGTGAATTTTCTTTTATCCATTCGACAAAGAGGAATCACTTTGGCACACAAAAGGCACAAGATTTGGTGTTTGTACACTCAAACCTACATATGTTATCTCGACAACAACATGAGTACTAGGGCCTAGTAGGATGTGGGATTATGGCGGTTCACAGGATGATGGAGATGATGATATTTCACTTGAGTTGTTGCGAGATAATGTTGAATACATGCTAGATAACACCATACATCATGTTGACCAAAGTAGTGGCTATGTAATTAGCTAAGCTCATCCACCATTCTAGCAAGTGAGCCAGAACATCTACTATCCTTGCTAGAAGAAAATTTTGAAAATTGCTCATAATCGACATAATATTACATGTGAATACTGCAGAATTACATGTAAACTTCAGTACACTAATACTTACTAAAATTTGAATTAACTGTGAATTTCAGTACTCTAGCTTCCCTCTCAAGAAAATTATTGTGTTTATGAGTTAATAGAATTTTTTTAGCTAGAAGCAGTTGTATACAACGACACAAAAACACACTCAGCATAGTCATCCACTGTTGATAATGTCTACAATGATGGAATGCTAATGGAAGCTATTAGTGAATCGTTGATATTTTAGTTTTGGCCATGTATTAATTGGGAGTTGAACATATTCTTACAATTATGTAAGACATTGGAAATAAAATGTATTTGGCATTGGGAAATTATGGAGTAAGAACAAATTTTAAGTTGAAATCCATCTATGGTTAGAGTTCTATCATGTTTTGAGTTTCATGTATGGAACCTTGTTCAAATAATTATTTGAATCATTTTAAAAATAGATCAAAGTTTTAGATCAATGTGATTGACTTTCTTGACGAAAAAAGATTGCTACTTAATTAAATTGCTTGCCCACTCATTGTTGTTGATGTGGGACTCTGTTATGCTTCAATTTAATATATTAGAACTCTGTTATGCTTCAACTTAATATTTTAGAGAGAATAAATGAGGTTTTGCTTGATAAACTTAATTTTGTATTCAGCTTATTTTATCATTCTTTGAATTGCTTTTTGATTGATAGAATTTAAGAGAGCATTATTAGCTTACTTGTGTCTTGTAGAAGGAATAGTACTGGCAAGTCAAAGACAAGATCTGCTTTCAAGTATATATGAATTCATTTTATCATTGATTGGGTCTCCTATGAACTTAAATTTAAGTTTGTATACGACAAAATATATTTGTTAATTATAACTGAATATATGTCGGAACCTTCATTTTTGTTATTTTTCTCTGTCCTCGTTTCTTTGAATGTGAAACCTCTAAATTTTTTTCTCGTATCGTTCATGTTTCTCGTTTCTCGTTTCCGGTAACATAGGTTTCATCAAGTGGCGGGGGAAGTAGGAAAAGTGGTGGCAGTGACCATCTGTCATCTAACCATAGAGGTTGATGGTGGTGATCATCCCAAGCTGTACAAATCTAAGGTGTATTTCAAACGTTTAGAGTATTTTGAACCTATTGAAGCATCCACTGGTATCAACGTGACATAGTCACCTCCACATGTCATGATAGTCAGGTTTCTCTTTGTGCTGATGAAAGTGTCGATAGCCAGATATTGTAAGAAGCATTCTCTCTTAGATTGAGATGAATTGTTTTTCTTTTCATTTGGATTTGGTTATTTAAAACACTCCATGAGATAGTGTCTCTTTGGAAATATAAAGACCAATATAGCTAGCTATTCCTTTGAATTTGTATTGAACATCCATTGCAGGTCCATATAGATTCTTTAAAATTGAACATATATGTCAACGACTGCAATGATAATATGAAATTAAGTCTGAGCTGGATACTGCCACAAGATTTCAAAGTTGAGGCTCCTTCCCATTGATTATCATTAGTGACATCTGGAGCTCCCCAAAACCACAGGGTTCACTTCATGAATTTATTACGTAGCACGATCATTCATAGGATATTAAAGAATATCCCTAATTTCACTAAATATTGGAAAATGCCTCCTAAAATTGTATTGTTGAACTCCTCTCCCAATATACTTTGTCAATTAAGAAAACCCTTAGTTTCACCATATATTGTAGGTATCCATTTTTATCAACCCATTTTTAATACCCCTTTATATCATATTATCAAGTTGTAACAAACAAGATCCCTAACATATCTTAGTATAAGCAAACAATATGTTAAATAAAATAATATTGTAATGCTAATAATGATCTGACTAGGATTGTAGGGGCGATTGATCAATTTGTAGTGTTGGATAGTGGAATACCCAATGAAATAGTGGTGGGGAAGGAAAAATGCGTAAAATTAAACCCATTCAAGAGATCAATGTAACTGAGAATGTAAAATAATGATTGTCCAATATTTAGTGAAATGCTTAAAAAAGATGAAAATTGCAGATGTTTTACACCATTTCCTACCAATCTACCAATTTTATGTCATGCAAGTACAAGTATAGTCATATAAAGCTCATGTTTTCTATAAGCTTAATAAATTAAACTCCATAAAAATGCAAAATTGAAACCCTTTCGTGGATGGACTCCCAACCTTCCTATAAAAACAAACATCATTGATGTTTGAACCCAAATTAACATAGAAAAAATCCTCTTACTTTCCAATAACACCTTATAATCATGTGCATAACTTATATTTGAGTCATTCACAATATGTAATGAATCGCCTCTAGTTACCCTACATTTATTCTTGCAATCAAGGGAATTAACAACATTTAGTTACCTTTTCTTGGGTTTATATCTAGTTTTTTTAATATTTACAAGGAATGGAGAAAATGTCCATTGATAAATTTCAAGCATGCAATAGTTATAAAGATACACAAATGGTGAAACTTATATGATATCGTTTCATTGCAATGATAACATATAGGGTATGTAAATAACGATTAGATTTTCACCTATGTTCATGTTAGTTCCAATACGATATTATGACACATGCCTTAGATATAAGAATTGAAATTACAATTATGAATGTGCCAAATATAACTCAAACTAACAACTATTCCTAACTGGCAATGTGAAAATGTTAAAGAAGAATACAAAAAGTTGAAAGAAATAATTAGTCAAGAAATATTGATCTAACATTTTCTTGTTCCAGTGAGCCAAGGAATATTGATATCACTTTTCTTGGCTATCATGGAGCAAGGTTTGATTGAATCTTAGTACAAACCTAAAAACTAACCTAAAAAATGAAGAGTAATATATTTTACTAGAATGCTTACAAAAAATACAATACAATTGTTCAAATCTAGAACTCCCAATCACCTACATCTCTTAACTTTGGATTTGACAAAGAACCAAATGCACATTTAAGCATATTGAATGGTGTCATAGGCTACAATGTGACTTCTATCTAGAAAATAAACACACTTAGAAAATTGGCCTCGTATAAGACAACAAAATGTATAACGTTACAAGATTGCCTCAGTTTTAACACTAGCAAACTCAACCTTGATTATGGAGAAAGTGTTAAATCTTGCATACATATTCATGACAAGTGGAAACACTAACCTTTTGGACATCACATCAATAATATCATGCATAAAATAAAAAAAAATACTATGACCATGGTTATCTCAATGCCACAAAATTCTAATATTGTAGTGTTGTTATTCCAAGAATCATACCTTGTATCTAAATAACTTCGCTAAGAAACATAATGAGTAACCCCACAAAAAAACGCTAAG
Organism: Pseudotsuga menziesii; assembly: GCA_001517045.1. NCBI lineage: Eukaryota > Viridiplantae > Streptophyta > Pinopsida > Pinales > Pinaceae > Pseudotsuga > Pseudotsuga menziesii. Next base: position 477,782 of record LPNX010614161.1, on the reverse strand, counting down.
CGGAGTTAACAGTAATAGTTTCAATATTATCAAAATTTCAAAATGCCAGATACAATTGCAAAATTTGCTCCGAGATCTTTACAGAAAGATTCAAGTCTCTACTAGAAGAAGAAAGGATGAAAAAAATTAACTCACACATAAATCCATAAAGTTTAAATGAATTATATCAATTCCTTTGTTGAAGACTCGCATACTCTACTTTTCCCTCATATTTTATCTCAATCAAATTCCTTCCAATGGAACACTTTTGCACAACAAAACCCTACATATGACAATTCAAGCTAGAAAAAGATCCAGGCAGACTAAACTTAGAGGTTATCGTTCAGAGGTAGTAAAATTTGCTACTATTTTCTTATAAATTATATATTTCTTTACTAAAGAATGCATACCATCCCTAAATCATGTTGGAGATTAGGATATTTGGTTGTTCTTAGAATAGAGCTCGTGTAAAATCACAAATTACCTTATCTTTCCAAGGGTGGATGGTTTCTCCTAGGTAACTTCTTCCTCCATGCTCTCATTCTCCCCTTGATCAAAACTTCTAAGGAAAACACTTATTTTATTCTACGTTTGGAGAATTTGGATCTTTGAAAATATATCAAAAATGAATTTTGTTAACTTTTACAATCTCTTCAAATTATTTTTCCTTTGACCCATTAGAAAGATCAATTGACCAAATTGTATTTACACATTTCTTAAAATTTCCATAATTGTGAAATAACTGAGGGTTAATATGTACCTCTTCCAACCATATAATGGATATACTTTTGAGCCTTCCACTCTACCTCCTTTTTGTCTAAAAGTTCATTTTTTATCCTCTACTATCTTTAAATCTAGAAACTCTTGATCATTGGATGACCCTCTAACATTATTTTCAAAGAGTGGTTATGTGTCTTCTACCTTTTCTATGTCTACTTGATTTTCTTCCATTTTCATCTTTGTGCTCCCTACAACTAACTTCTTATCTTGTTTGAGATTGGGGACAAATTGAATCATAACTTAATCTTATCAACAATTATCATTAGATTCCCATTTCTTGTAATAAGAAGTCTAAAATATTCGTTGGCCAACGAATAATTTTTAGATTTAAAAGGAAATGGAGGTTTTCTATCCTCATTTTCTAGTTGTATAAGAATAAGTAGATGATCATATAACCCATTGTTTCCTACCCAATAGCTGTACCTTTCAACCTCCACCAATTCTTCTACCATTAAGAATGCATTCATCATCTTAGAGATGCTTGCTCTTCCATGTTAGGACATAAACTAACGTCTTCAGATTGAATTCCTAAAACCAATGATAGCTTATGGACAACTAATAGGGAGACCATTATCACCACACCTAACATTTTGTGTCTCTTTAGGCTATCTGTTCTCTATATCAAAGGTGGATTCCCTAGGGTAGGATTAATAGAGTTTAATAATGGAGTGCATGGTGAAAATGAAGAGTAACATTAGAGAAACAAAATGTTTTGGTTTTTGTAAATATAAGAGTCGTGAAGGAATTGGAGATTAGTAATCTATACAATGGGGGGTCAACCAAGGATCTCATGAGGATTTATTTAGGAAGATTAGAAAGGGAAAAGGTCACAATGCACAAACCTAGATGCTCTCTAGATGATGGGTTGATTTTAGAGATCACACAAAAGGAAATTTCTAGAAAAAAACAAAATTTCAAATGGACTAAAGGAGGAAAGCTACATTCAAACACATGATTTTTAGACACAAAATATGCTCCTAAACTACACTTCCAATTGATAACAATCACATAAAAGATAGAAACCCTAATAGTTCATTACCTCAATTACATTAACAATTTGAAGATCCATTAAACAACCAAGAACATGAGCAACTTGAAAACTCTTCAATAGAGCACTAGCATCAATCGTCCTACATCCCTATTGAGTATCCATTGTCTATAAAACTCAATACCTTGTGCCCTTGCCCCTTGATTTTCCCTTTTCTTCCCCTCCACTACTTCTACATGCAATGTATTAGAATATACCCCAAATATTTGTATTACCATAAAACATAATTAAGCCCCCTATGCTCCTTAATATAAGGCAATATATTTTCTCAGTTCAGTATCATAGTTTATTCCCCAATATGAATGGATGTGATAGGATATTGCCTACCCACTGACCTCATGTCCAAAACAATCATTGTTTGATTGATTGCCTCGTGTCCTCCATGCAATCGCTCATATAGATCTCTAAAGACCAAACAACATTGTGGACATGACTGTTGGGTTCACAAAATACTGAAATGTTGTGACATTTTCTGCCATCAAAGTGGCGAAGTGCATTGAGAACATAATTATATCCAAAGAAGTAAAGGGTGAAGCTGATAGCTCGGAAAGAACAGAAGTTATTGCATATTGCCATTAATTTCTATGTTGAAGCCTTGGGTGAGGAGCACTACTATTGTTGCTAGATGCGTTGGAGATCTCCAGGAGCCATTTCTCGATGGAGTTATATCGATGGAGTGAATGTTGTTGGTTGCTTAGCGTAGAGTGAGAAAGCATGAAGACTATTAACCAGAGTTGCATGAACCACCTTCTCCATGTATTTCACCATCTCATTGTAGTTATTGGCCTATCCTATCAGCTTCTATTGCGTAGAGTTGTGTGAATTCTCTTCCAATGTTGTGTAATCCCTCCTCCAAAAGTTGTGTGTTGGTGGGTTGACTAGTGTGGGGGACAGAGCCTGTGACTAGAAACTTGTTCCTTAACCACTACTTGCAGTTCATTTGTGTGAAGGAGAGTTGAGAATGCTAATATTGACAATTAACAAAAAAGTAGATTTGTTTACGGGAAGTTTGTGTAAGTGGCATAACCAACAACAGTTTTACTCTTGTAACTTATTTTATGAAGTATATAGTGCATGGTTTGGATACGTACTGAATGAGTGGTAGGTTGAGTGTAGAATGGCCCGTCTTGTAATCTCCTTATTCTTGATTAGTGAGAATTAATCATTTGCCTGTGTGGATGTTTCTCCTTATGAGGTTTTACCACATTAAATATGAGTGTTTATCTTCATTTTTGTCTCTAATTTTTTGACAAGTGGTATCCGATCCTGTGAGAGAAGAGAGACATCAAGGGGAAGAGAGTGTCTGGATGCTGAGTCAAGTTGATTTCCATTGGACCGTGGAGAAGAGAGATACCAGTCTACAGAGAGGAGCACTGCTGGAAACTGTGAAGAGGATCTTTGTTGGCAGTGTCATCGCTTTCAAGAAGAAGAGAGTAGAGCTCGTATGCAGCCCATCTAAAGACACTCGTGTGAATATTCAGTCTATTAGAGAGCTCGTCTGCAAGTAGTCGCTGCTAGACTATGGAGAAAATCCCTTAAATAAGATGTTGAAGAGAGTCATCGTCAGTGAGGAGTAGCAGAGGCTGCTGAAGGGAATCGTTGCTACTGGACTATGGAGGATATTCGCTCCTTCTGAACATGGAGAATAGAGTCAGAGTGTTTCTGGATGTGACCATGAAACTGCTGTTATTGCTATACCATGGTGAATAGAGTCGCGTGAAGAGGAGGATGTCGATGGATGTGGAGAAGCTGTATGCAGAGAAAAGTGTTGGTGTTGTTGGACGTAAAGAATAAAGTCACATGTTTTCATAGAGGAGAATGAGATTGCCACTTTCTGTAAAGGGGAGCAAAGGAGATTGCCAACTCTTAGAATCGGTGCCAAGGAAGGCATGCGCTGGTTTTTTGTTTTGGAGAATAAAAAAAACGTAGAGAGGAGGATCATGTTTGTAGATAGTCCATCATGGAGAAGAGCAAAAAAAAATTGTTCACTGGATTCATGAAGAGGAGGCCTATCTGTATAAGTATCTCCAGTAAGCACAAAGAAGGATGAATCTAAAGAACTCAAAGAGTAGATAAGGTACAACTATTTTAAAGAAAAATTCAGAAAAAAAAACTAATGTCTAGTACTAAATTTGAAATTGAGAAATTTAGTAGTAAAAATAACTTTGAATTGTGGAAATTAAAGATGTGGGATCTATTAGTACAACAAGGGTTGCATAAATCCTTAGATGGTAAGGGAAATAAACCAATAACTATGACAAATGATGGATGGGAAGAATTAGATGCCAGAGCACTTAACACAATGCGATTATGTCTTGAGGATGATGTATTGTTTAATATTGTTGGAGAAAAGTCAACAACAATCCTATGAAGCAAGTTACAAAGTCTGTATATGAATAAATCTTTGGAAAACAAAATTTACTTGAAGAGATAGTTGTATGGTATGAGAATGAAAGAAGGTACGAAGATAAAAAATCATTTAAATGTTTTTAAGACTCTTATTTTCTAGTTGACTAGTATGGATGTTATAATTGATGATGAAGATAAAGCAGTCAATATTTTATGTACCTTACCTGAATCTTGGGGTCAAGTAGTTTCCTCCATTAGCCTTAGTACAACTAATACCTTGGAATTTGACATTGTGGTTGGAGCATTGTTGTTTGAGGAATTGAGAAAGAAATCTAGTTTTGAAACCTCTTCACCTAAAGCTTTGGTTGTTAGAGGTCGATCCGAAGAAAGAGGAGAAGAGTCAAGAGGTGCTTCCAGATCTAAATGAAAGGGAAGAAAGAGAAAATTAAAATGTTGGCATTGTAACAAGACTGGTCGTCTCAAGAAGGATTGTTGGAAAAGACAAGAATCCAAGAAAGGTGGCTCCAAATCTGAGGAAATTTTAGTTAAGTATTATTCATGTATTGTTGATGAGGTTTTGTCCATTTGTAGTGTTTCTAAATATAATTAAGGATTGCTATTAGATTCTAGTGCTTCTCACCATGTATGTCCTCATAAAGATTGATTTTCTTCCTATCAACAGTTAATTATGGTGTAGTTCTTTTGGGAGACAATTATTCATGTAAGACTATTGAGGTTGGAAGTGTTAAAATTAAAATGTTTGATGGAGTTAGAAGAACACTAACAGATGCTAGACATGTTCCTGAATTAAAGAAAATTTTAATCTCTTTGGGAGTGTTGGATTCTTGCGTTCATAATTTTACAAGTTTAAGTGGAGTACTAAAAGTATCTAAGGGTTCTTTAGTGGTCATGAAGGCACTGAAAATAAGAACCTTTACAAATTGGTTGGAAAAACTCAACTTAATGATACAACATTAGTATCTGAAGAGGTGTCAGGATCCACTCAATTATAGCATCGGCTTCTTGGTCATATGAGTGAGAGAGGACTTCAAGTATTAATGAATCGTAAATTGCTTCCAAATATGAAATCTCTGATGATGTTTTGTAGACATTGTATATTTGGAAAGCAGTGTAGACACAAATTCAAAGCAGGTAGCCATGTTAGTAAAGGTGTTATCGATTACATTCAGTTTTAATTGTGGGTTATGTCTCCTACTATTTCCTATGGGGGAGCAGCATATTATGTATTATTTATAGATTATTTTTCAAGAAAAGTTTGGGTCTATGTCTTAAAAAGGAAAGATGATGTGTTTAACGCATTTAAACTAGACTTATGGTTTGAAAAATAAATGGAATGATAATCAAATGTTTAAGGACAGATAATGGAGGTGAGTTTAATTCTTTGGAATTTAATAGATATTGTAAAGACGAAGGGGTCATAAGGAATAAAACAAATGTATACACTTCTCAGCAGAATGGCATTGCAGAATGCATGAATATGACTCTTCTAGAAAGAGAAAAAAACATGCTCAACAATGTTAATCCGAGGCAAGAGTTGTGGGAAGAAGCAGTTTCCACTGCTAGTTATCTAATAAATCGATCACCATCAATGGAAATAAATTGTAAAATTCCAAAAGAAGTATGGACTGGTCATCCCTATGATTATTCGAATTTGAAAATATTTGGTTGTGAAGCTTATTCCCTTACTCCTAAAAATAGGAGTACTAAGTTAGACCCTGGGTCAAATAAATGCATCTTTGTTGGATATGATGATGTAACAAAAGGATAAAGGTTGTGGGATCCTACTAGCCACAAGATTTCCATTAGAAGAGATGTAATTTTTTATGAATATTCTATGATTAAATAAAAAAATGTAAAAGTTGATGTGGAACAGGAACATGTATTGTCAAAACAACTAGTTCAGTTGAAGACCCAATCTTCTCATGTCAACCCAAAGAAACAAGAAGAAGTTTCTAGTGATAAAGAAGTTATAGAATATGAAGAAATTCAAGAAAATTTGGAAACCCCACTACCTACACCAAGAAAGCCAACAAGGGAGAGAGATCCTCCTAAGAGGTATACCGATTTTGTTTCATCTGGTTATTTATTTACTAATGATGGAGAACCTTCTTGTTTTAAGGAATCGATTGAGTGTGTTGACAATGCTAATTGGAAGATGGAAATGAAAGAAGAAGTAGATTCTATGGAGAAAAAAACGACATGGGAATTGGTTGAACTCCCCAAAGATAGAAAAATTGTTGGATGTAAGTGGGTCTTCAAGTTGAAGAAAGGCGTTGATGGTAAGGTTGGAAGATACAAAGCCAGATTGGTTGCAAAAGGGTACTCTCAGATGGAAGGTATTGACTATTATGAAATTTTATCACCAGTTTTCAAGCTTGTATCGATTCGTATAGTGTTAGCACTAGTTTCATTGCTTGATTTGGAGTTAGAGCAACTAGATTTTAAAACAACACTCTTACATGGAGATTTAGATGAGGATATTTTTATGGAACAACCAGAAGGTTTTTTGCAGCATCATAAAGGAAGATTAGTTTGCAATCTCAAGAAAGCATTGTATGGCTTGAAACAATAAACTAAGCAATGGTATAAGAATTTTGATTCTTTCATGGTGAGCCAAGGATATACTGCAAGTGAATATGACCATCGTTTATACTTCAAAAGGTTGAATGACATATTTATTATCTTAGTGGCGATGTATGTTGTTGATATGATTATTGTGAGTAAAATCGTGGAGGAGATTAACAGGTTGAAGGCTCAGATGGCTAGGACATTTGATATGAAGGATCTTGGAGCTACAAAACAAATCTTGGGTATCGAAATACACAAAGACAAGAAATGGTGTGTAATATCCCGATTTTGACCCCATTGCATTAAAATTGTACATGATGTAAATATCGTTGTTAAATCAGTGTGAGGAGATCAAGGACAAGGCATCGCCTTAGATTTAGAGTTTTATGTATTGACAATTAAAAGTGATGTCGATGGTTCTAGTTCTAGCTAGGCACAATATAAATTGAGACATCATGTAAATATGCAATTTAATAAAATACCCACAACTATCTATGCAATGCAATAAGGGATGGGGCATGATTTCACAAGGAATAGGGAGGGAAATTATCCAAACCCTTGAGCCAATAGTGTAAATTCAAATGTCAATGAGAGAACCCATAAAATCTCAACTACCCATTTTGTCTTATGCACCCAATCATTTAATTCTTCCAGAATATGGTTGAGGTAGTTAATGCATTGGGAATGGAGAGGTATGGAAGTCAATTTCGCATTGGGGAAAGCCATCAATCTGAGAAATTGTATTTTTTCTTATGAGGCAAGAAACTACCCATAAAAGTGTGCCCATTCCATTCCTCACCCATGTTTTTCATTTCTTCATCCAGCTGGAGATAGTTGGGTGTTTTTCCCTCATGTTTTTATGCATTTCCTTCATTTTCTCCATGGCTGGGAACCCGTTTTTTTATTGCTCAGTGGATGAGAAGAGAGATTCACATTTTGGAGGTTTATGGAGATCTTTTTTGTCCCTGTAATTCCCATAAATGTTTTCTGAAATCGAATTGCTCTCCCATGCTTGATTTCCGCTTCTACCTTTTCGTTTTTGGTTCCCAGGATGTTTTTTTTCATACTCGACACTTGTGTTTGTTGTTATGTGCATCCTTGTTTTGGTCTAAACTGTAAGTAAGAATTAGGAGTGGAAGAGGCCCAGAATTGGCTTGATAAACCTAGTGAAGAGAGAAAGCTCACAAAAAGATCAAGAGGGGTTGGTTAATCTTCTATGCACACCCAAGAGAACATTGGAAGGGATGGTATGGCCTGCGGGATTATGTAGCAGTGAAGGGAATACTTCCTTGTGTTGGGTGTGTAGGTATTTTGGAGGCCAAGCTAGATAGATCTTGTTTAGGTGTTCATAGATCTATGGTTTATCTCACTAGCTTAGCAATTATTCCTTTCCACTGCCTTAGCAGCCTGATAAACCCAACTATGGGTTGGATTGAATGAACCTTGGTGTGTATTTGGCTATGTGTGATCTTGTTGTTGCCTTTTTCCTTGTGGAAATCATGCCCAGCTCGGGGGTGGCAGTTGTGCTGAGATATTGATGAGCACAACTGGCCTATGGTTCGGTGGAACGTTGCAGCGACATAGCTAGTTGCTCGGGGAAACTCATTTTCAAGATAAGTGCTCCCTTGTATTAACTCTGCAATGTATTTGTTTTTATTATGAATGTATTGAGTGAGATTTGATTCCAATGTATTTTCATACATTATATATTTACATATGTTTTTACTTTCAATGCATTCTTGATTATGTTCATGGGGCTAGATGCCCAGTTGGATTGGAGTAGTCGTGCCCTCTCCGTTGGCGAGAGGGGAGGGGACGTGACATGGTGAGATTAGTTTTTCACAAGAGAAGTATGTTGAGAAAATACGTGTAAGATTCAAAATAAATAAGGAAAAACCTATGAATGTTCCTTTGACTTCCCATTTTAAGCTTTATTCAATATTCTGTCCTAGTAGTGTTGAAGAAAAGGATTATATGTCTCGTATACCATATGTCAATGCAGTAGGATTTTTAATGTATGCAATGGTGTGTAATAGACCTGATATTTCACATGTAGTAGTTTTTTTCAGTAAATACATGGAAAATCCAGGAAAAGAAAATAGGAATGCAGTGAAATGCGTGCTTCAGTACCTAAGAGGCACAAGTGACTATTATACCACCTTTAACAATAATAGTGATTCTGTATGTGGTTTTTTTTATTCATATTTCATAGGTGATTTGGACAAGAGAAGGTCTACTTCAGGTTATGTATTTACTCTTGCAGGTGGATCTATAAGTTGGATGTCAAAGAATCGAGAAATAGTTGTTTTATCCACTACATAGGTTGAATACATTGTTGCCTCACATGCTAGCAAATAGACGATTTGGTTGAAAGGTCTACTTAGAGAAATTGGAAGGCTGAAGAATAGTGTGCATGTTTTATGTGACAGACAAAATGTTATACATTTGGCTACAAATCTTGTTTATCACAGTAAGACTAAACATATCGATGTAAAGTATCTTTTTGTAAGACAAGCCATTGGTGAAGGTGGAATATATCTGAAAAAGGATCATACTCAAGAAAATTGTGCTTATATGTTTACAAAACCATTGTTATTAGATAAGCTACGATGGTGTGTGGTTTCAGTTGGTTTGAAAAAAAGGTGATGAATAGCCTTGGGCAAAGTATTCGAAAATTTTGTTGTCAAGATTGAGATTGTTAATATTGACAACTAACACAAAACTAGATTTTATTACAGTAAGTTTGTGTAACTAGCATAATCGGCAGCAGTTTTACTCATGTAACTTATTTTATGAAGTATATAGTGCAAGGTTTGGATACGTATTGAATGTGTGGTCGGATGAGTGCAAAATGGCCTATCTTGTAATCTCCCCATTCTTGATTAATGAGAATCAATACTTTGCATGCGTGGATGTTTCCCCTTATAGGGTTTTACCACATTAAATATGAGTGTTTATCTCTGTTGTTGTCTCTAATTTTTTAACAGAGAAGGACCATCGCTATTTCCTAGAAAATTTGAAGGAGTAAAGGAGGACGAATTCACAGCATGTTACCAGGTTTTGAACCCACAACCCGGGAGTTGTGATATTCTGGTCTTCTACATACCTATGAAAAATTGATTGTAGCTATGTGTTGTCCCCTTGGATGGTAAGTCCATTGCAATTGTCAATCAATTTTTCATTTTTGATGCCATGGTTCTTTAGGTCTGCAACAAAAAATAGAAGAGTTCCAATTTCTCCTTAAAAGCATGCACTTGCAGTTTGGAATTACCATGATATACAAATACTGAATTAGTGTATATGTTATTCTCTTATGAGTCGACCTTTAGAGTATTATGTTGTGCATCGATCCAAAGTGTTAGTGAAGAATTTGAAGAAATTGGGAAACCTAAAAGTGGAGGTTGTAGCCTTTGCGATGTTGAATAAGATTCAAGTAGACACATAGAAGGAAAATTTATTGAAAAAGATACATCCACACGAGCTACTTGCCATTGAGATTTGCAATCATTTGCAACGTGGTCCTGATATAGATGGTAGGGGTGTTTCACCCATAGGTGGAGGTGTAGATTCTTCTTCATATCCAATAGTGTTTGTTGATGGGATTTCATTAGACTACACATGTAGAGAATCAACTCCTCATTTGGTTAAGCAAGTACTCCAACATTTGGTGGAAGCACTGCTTGGTGTAGTTTTTCCTGCACATCATTATATGGTTCAAGAAACACTCCATTTGGAATTGTATTTTTCATCTCATATAGTCACTAGCACAAAAGGAACTCCATATACAACACAACGAGGTCTATTTATGTTTTTTGAGGTAAAAAATTCACCTTTTTAGACTGATTCAATTTCATATTCTGCATCAAGTTAAAAATTACACACGATGATTTTTTCAAGTTCTTTTGTTTTATGTAAGTGTCAATACAAATCAAGTAGAAATGTAATTGGGTGCATTCTCAGTTGAACCCAACACCCATTATTCTTCTAGTTAAATTGTTGGTTTTCATTGTAAAAGGGAGGAGTTGCAAGAATCCCTTATCAATATGAGTTAGTCCTTAAATCAGATGTCTCCGACGATATTAAATATCTTGATAGAGTTACTAAACACTCTATCGTGTTCCTCTATAGAAAACATTGTCATGATCGACAAGAAAACACTCACTCACATTCAAGATTCACAAGACACACTTGAGTTCTTACAGCTTGAGTCACAACTTCAACAAGAAGAAATGCATTTTGAATGTATTCATGTTTATAACAATCATCTCTATGATCCAGTTCAACATCTTACACAGAATGACGCCACTTTAGAAGAACATAAGAAAATCAATGGCACCCCATTAGAAGTGAAAGAAAGTGAAGATGGAGACACACATATAGTGGTTTTTCTTGTTCCTTCAAATCCCATCATCATACCTTGGGAAGTGATCAACCATAATAAAAACATAACCAAACTTGGAAGCGACAAGGAAGTGACAGTTCACATTCTTGATTTCTCCAAGCCCCTACAGCTTCAGAGTGTTGGATTCCTCCATGAGAGTCCACCTTCATCCATATTAGTTTGGATTTCGACATGGAAACAATGTGATCGAGTTGTCCAAATAAAAGATCAATTTTTTTCATCTTTATCCATGTAAGCATTGTGGAAAGCATACCCATTCTTTATATAGATGCTTCATCCTAAAGAAACCTGCAATAGAGAAGATTCACTATGGGTTGATCGCATCTTGGAAATGGTCATCAACAACCAAGAAGATTTATATGTCATATTGAAGAGTTCATTCACAAGTATTGACATGTCTTGCAGTTGAGAGATCTTCGTCTCCTCACCTTGTTCCTAATAGGGAGGAATGATGAACAACCATAAACAAGTGAGCAAGAACAAGTGAGCATGAACAAGCAAGCTTGCATCAAATCTAGAGTCGTGATCCTGCCATACTCAGAGTTGTATCCAGAGCTAAAGCTAGATCCATGACTATCCATTTAGTATAATATTACATCAGATTCTACTAACCTTTCGGAATGTTATAGAGAACCTATAAGATATATTTGTTACCAAGTTCCAAAGTTTGTGGCCAGATTAAAACCACTCATTTAATAGAAGAGAGATAACTTTTGCTAGCCTTTCAGAATATTCCAGAAACCTTTGAGCCTTCGAGCCAAGTTCCAGATTTTGTGGTCAACCTTAAACCACCTTCATGGTTCATGATTTTATAGTTGTTGATATCGAGAGTTAATGGTCAGCTTAAACCACCCACATAGTAGAATACATTAGCTTTTAATAGCCCCCTTTTGGTTGGTGGTAAGCCAAAACCGCCACTTTGGAGAGAACTTCTTATTAGAAGACGTAAGCTTCTTCTAGCTTACTTGGCAAATTCAGATTGTCAAGTTGGAGATGTTTAGCCTTGTGCATACGACTTTCTCCATATTTCAGCTCTCTTTTCTTAGACTCATATACACCCCTTCATATTAAGAGGGGATTGTTGGGAACCTAATCCTTAGGGTTAGGTATATTCACATAAAACAAAGAGTAAGAGTAAGGTGCATATGAAAAGTCATGGAGGAGTCCAAGAGACCTCTCGGAAATTTAGATCTCAAGGGTCATTTCTCATTGTATTTATATACATTACCTAATGGGAAATATTGTGCGTTCACTCTTAAATCCCTCCCTTTGTGGTTTGTTGTGTTATTTGGCTTTACAATTCAGCCATTATTCTTGTGTGCACATTGGGCATCTTAACACGAGTCAATGTGATTGATATTACAAGTGGAATTAATATCCTAGTCGGTAATGTTGTATGAGATATTTGTAAAAAATAATGCACATTCAATAGCCAAGAATTCTCCATGTATTTTAGTGAACAACTTATGGAATCAAGTAAATTTTGAATCATATTCAAATTATATGGACCAAAGAGGAGGAAAAGAGGATCCCATGAGATTCGAACTTAGGTTTTGTTATATGCATGGTATAAAGATAGAAATAAAACATAATAATAAAACATATTAAATATATTATTTTAATAAATAATAAGTACATAATAGGCATAACCTTTCATAAAAATACCAATGACACTCCTAGCTTATATTTATAATTGGGTCCCACTCAATATAGGGTCATTATTTAATTTTATACATATTTGTTTTTGTTCCAAATTGGAAAATTGGGAATTTGCTCAATAACCACACAAATCACAATTGTACAATCTATATACCACGTCACCATACAATATATTGATGGCCACTCATACATCAACACCACTACCTATTGTACAATGTGTTGTGCACTTGTACATTAATGTTTCCAACTGTGGTATAGCATGCCATTGTATGCCCATACCATAGCATCACCACACATTGTATAATGCACTAAAATTTACATAGGATGCATTGATTATTAAATTTGTATGATTTCAAAATTTTGTAGTCACCAATTGAATTTTGTACAAGCCACCATTTTAATTCAATTAGATTTTTGAAATTTAATGCATTTTTATGTGTAGTCACAACTATCTAGTTCTAGATGAAAACCAACAATTAATGAACTGGAGTAACGCTAGATTTGGTGAGACAAAAAAAACATGGGAACTAATGATGAGACTAATAAGGAGATGCAATATTGTAAGAACAAATAAACTTTCCTAAATCCCACCTTAGTAACAATGAAGAGTAAACAGACTAAGCATGCAAAAAAAAAAATATGATAGGTGGGCAAGGATGAAATATTAGATTTGATAATTTAATATCATGGGGACTCGAGAGAGAATATAAATAGCAATAATGAGATCATGTTCAACTAAATACTTGTGAAATTGGATGAAATTTTATCGACACCACTTCAAAATAATGAGCCACTAGAAATTATATTCTTAGGAGGAAAATAATTCAAGAAATCAAGATATATACTACCAAGATATAAAGAGTTACAAAATATGACATAAAATTCAATATAGGTGCCATGATTTGGGTCAATAAAATGGAAGGAATTTGTGATCCTCTCACTGGACAAAAGGAAAAAATGATGACATCCTCAAATTATTAGGGAGAATTAAATTGGAAAAAATATCACCTACACCACTCCAAAATCATGAACCATTAGAAACAATACTCTTAGAAAACAAACAATTCCAGAAATCAAGATATAGGCTACCAATATAAAAAGAGTTACCAAAGTATGACAAAAACGACAATAGAGGTGCAATAATTTGAGTCAATAAAATGGAGTGACTTTTTTAGTCAAATCCTTTTGTTGGTTAGGAGGAAATTAATGATAGCCTCAAATTATTTGGAAGGAGAGACTTGTGATTGGTTCTTATGGTGGTTTGGGATATGTAATCATGGTTGCTTGTTCCACTTGCAATCATTCACCAACAAATTATTTAAAATAAATCATGACGAAGATGTTGCTTATGCGTTGTTTGTTAATTTTTGTCATACAAGGAACATAAACAACTATATATTCCATATAAACAATGATTGAAAATATGCATTTCCTAGTTGAATCCTTGGATCTGCATTGAGTTAAAACTTTGGAGACCTCAAATATTGACAAGCCTAGACAAGTGGAAAAAATAAATGAGTAGAAAAATAAGATACACAAGATGACATTTAGGCTTGAAAATAAGTCATTTTTTAAATTGAAGTATATATTACCCCGGCATAGGGACGATGACAAATAGAAACATCTAAATACAAATAGGAAATCGATAAAAAAAATGTAGATATTGTGGATACAAGTGGTTGTTGGAGCACACATGTATCAATAAAATAAATGTATAATTGTGACACTAGGAGAGAAGGAAAATCGAACACCTCCATCAATGATTCTAGTGAAGAAGAAAATAACGATAAAAACAATGACAAAAGTACATAATCTAAAGAATCAATGCCCAAGATATCTCTAGTTCTTATAATATGCATCACACAACCTCAAGAATCGAAATTGATGGGGAACATTGAAAATAATAATGTCATCATACTTATAGACCGTGGAAGAGCCCATAAATTTATAGACATAGATGTTTCAAAAAGATTAAAATTGTTTGCATACCCAACAATAGATATTAAGGTTTTATTGATGGATGGAAAATTATTGATGGTATAGAGAAATGCCATAAGGTATATTTATAAATACAATATTATAACTTATAATCTAGGTTCAACATGGTCCTTTTAGGAGGGGTAGATGTCATATTGGCAATTCAATGGCTACAAACACCAAAATTAATTCATTAAGTTCAAGTGGAAAACAAAAAAATATAAGTTGCATGAGTTCCAGTCCTCCTACCCAAATTATATCCTCCCATAAAATGGGGAAACTAATTCGTCAAGGAGAACCTACATATGTGGCACAATGTTAACTCTAGTTTTAATATCCCTCGATTTTACAAAGCCCTTTTTTCATATAATGTGTTTTTTCAAGGTTTGGATTTGAGGTGGTATTAATGCAAGAAGGCCATCCGATATCATTTAAGAGTCGAAAGCTTAACATGAAGGAGTTTAAAGTATATATATGATAAAGAGATTTATGTTATCATACATGCATTATCAAAATTGTGTCGATAAATTCAAAGAAGGATGCTATTGATATGTATCGACCATAGCACTCTCATAATACCTAGTACTACAACAAAAACATTGTCCACTAAACAACAAAAATGGATAGAGAAAATTGCCACCTTCGATATGGATATTTACATAAAAAGAAGAAGGAGAAAATAGTAGTTAATGTACTTTCAGAAAAATATTATGAGGTAATATCATGTGCAACATTATTCATGGTTATTGATTGGTAAGATGGAATCCAAACCAAATATGCCCAAAACCCTAAATTTCACTCAATAACAAATAACATGGGTCAAAACCCAAAACTTGAATAGAGAAATGGAATCCTTTGGGTACAAGGAAAAAAATTGCCTAACTCTGACATCAAAATATAAATTAAGGTTCTTAAAAAATCCCATGATTTTCTAATTGCAAGGAAGGTAGGATTTTTTAAAACTTACTATGATGCTAGAAAATTGTTCTGTTGGAAAGGGGTGAATAAACACATTCATATATATGTAGAACATTGTGACATATGTCAAAGTAATAAGAGTGAAAATCTTATGTCTCTAGGGTTACTCCACTCACAAATTTTGAATCAAAATTTATTAAACTATTAACCATGTTGGATGGGAAGGACAAAAACTTTGTTGTGGTTGAAAAATTAGCAAAGTACGCACATATTATGGGTCTAAACAACAAAAAATGAACAAAATAAGTCATTGATATGTTTTGAAAAATTGTTTATACATTGCATGGGGTTCCTAAGATCATTGTCAGTGACAAGGATTCCAAATTTAAAATTAGTTTTTAGAAGAGTTTCATAAGTAATTGGAGTATATTTCAATATGATTTTGGAATATTCCTTAAAACAGATGGTCAAACAAAATTTGTTAACAAATGTCGTGAATCCTACCTTTGTTGCTTCAAGATTAATAATACGGAACAAGTGGTTCCAATGGTTACATCTCGTAGCATGGTGGTATAAATTTACCTACCACACATCTACCAAATGATTCATTTTCAAGATGTATATGGTTATAAACCTTCAAAATCGAAGGAATTTGTGTTAAACCAAAATTAAGGTTGTAGCAATAAAAATAATTTAACTGGAAGTCGAAAGGTTATTCAAATACTCAAAGGGAAATTAGAAATCATTTGTAATTGTATGAAGCAATAAGTAGATCAACATCGATCACAAAGAGTGTTTGAAGAGGGAGATTGAGTGTTCATAAGACTTCAATCATACAAGCAATTATCTCTCAAGTGACAACGAGATGATTACAAATTGGCTCTCAAGTGTTATGACCCATACAAAATCAAGAAAAATATTAGCCAAGTAACATATGGCTTGGAATTACCATACAAAACCTGCATCCACAATGTTTTTCATGTTTCATGTATAAAAAATATGTTGGGGCAACATCAATCAATACATATGGAATTCCCTCCCGTGGGGGGGAAGAGCAAGTGGTAAAGTTGAAATGTTGTAAATGGTTTTAAATTGAAGGTCACATGTTCAAATACCCCCCAAACTTACTCGTGTGCCATGGTTCGGGCCTTGTGGATGCACCTAGGGGTATATTGGTAGCGGGATTGGATCCCTGGAACTCATGTCACGCGAGTACCATCCCTGTCCCCAACTGTCCATTCCCCTAGGAAAACAAATACATATAAAACTCCCTATATCGGAAAATGAAGAATCGTTTTAGAGCTAGAAGGTATTCTCACCACTAGATAGAAAATAATTCATTCTAAATTAGTAATTGAGTAGATCACTAAATGGAATAATTTTGTAGAAGAGGATTCACCCTAGGAGATATAAATTTTTCACTAGTGACAGCCTTCATCACCCTTTCTTTGAGAACAAATCATTTATGACGGGGGGGACAATGTTATATACATAATATAAATATAATAGTTACACTTAATAAAAAATTCCTTGGATAAGTTCTAACTAACGAAAGGAGAGCAAACTCGAATAACATGACTTAGATTTGTACCATGCAACTACCACAATCCATTAAGGGGGAAGATCCTAGTCCTTCCTCCTATACAAAAAGGTTTCATGACCACATTCCACTTCATGAATAGATCATTGATGGCATCATTGTAATGGATAGTAGAATTCATAAAGGTTGTCATAAAAATAGAAGCTACCTTGCAGTTTTGTGTCAACCTACAAATATTTTCTCTAGTGTCCCTTTTATTTGATGGTTAGTTGTTACTCTTATACTATCTAATTGCTTATCCTTTACTAGATACTAGTATTTACATCATGAATATATGGATGGGAAAACTCCAATTCTTATTGGGGAGAGCCCAAACCTTCAAGATATTAACAAACCAATGAACAATGTACTAGATCAAGAAGAAAGAGGCCCATAGGCAAAAGGTTTGTTAAGCACCGAAGGAATCATAACATTTCTGATACAATATTGAGGAGAGGGATACCCCCTCTTATGAATCTTGAAACATGAATCCGCAAGTTTCCTTGAAATGAAATCATTCAAAAGATGCATACCTAGAAGTTGTTGATATGGAGAAAAAGGCATGGCCAATAATCATAGGGAAGGAATTGAATGGAATACGACCATCTCAAATCCCACTTATGGGCCCCATGCACACAAGGGGAAAACAAACTCTCTTCCAAAGCATGTTAGATATGATGTGGCATATGAGGTCCTTTGTGGCCTCTAGATTTGATGTGCAGGAAAAGAACAGAGACCTAAAGATAACTCTTACCTCTCTCTACAAGAACATACCCAAGCATAGAAAATAGGTATCAAAGGTGAATTATTGCATGGATTTAATATTTAACTTCACTAGGGAAAATGATGCAATATATAATGCCAAAAATCTATACTACACAGCCCAATAAAGAGACATCATTTATGTATTTCCTTTGTCTATAGTCTATCGATCTAGTTTGGTATGATAATATAGTGATGTTCTTGTCAATATTTTATTTTGATATTCAAGTTTACAACAATAGGACTAATAGTTATAGTTCCAAGCAAATTGACTTTGAATTACTAGGACATTCAATTCTAGTTATAGTCCAGCTACCATATCTATGGTCACAAAGGATGTTGAACTTTGATCATTTTCAAGCTATGCCTATTCAAGCTTCTTCTATATTGATGTTTTTTTACATATTAATAGAATGATATTTCTTATCAATAAAAAACAAATAACACAATAAATTATTAAAATAAAGGGTCTCCTCTTCCCAAAGGGGCTCTTGCCACCACTCCATTTCCCAACATGTCACGTGCATTCTTGTTGAAAGGATATGAACAAAATTGAGTACTTAGAGTTGATTAACATACATGGTCACTCTAAATTGAACGTTCTATGTCCACATATTCCATATATACAAGGAACCTCCCATCAATCACAAATCCATACACTACCCATGTAACATATTGATCTACCTTATCCTCTTGAGGTGATAGAAATCCATACACTACCCATGTAACATATTGATCTACCTTATCGTCTTGAGTTGATAGAGATGATATCATCTTTGACTTACCCATATAAGTCATGAATGGTAGAAGCAACGATATCACTAAGACCGTTAAACTTTTATTACTTTTATATTTATGGCCAATTGGCATGCACACAACAAGCCTTGACTCCTACGCCCCTCGTGATCACGTCATAGAAAAGTAAATTCTTTGCATAAATTTTTTTCACCCTCTCTATGCTGTGTAAATGCTTTGAATTACTTCATATGCAACCTTGTAGCTATTTTTGTCTCATAACAAGTCTAAGATATTTCACAGAGACATTTTAAATATCAGTTGTAGGAATATTCTTAATATTTTACAAAATTTTAAAGTAATGTGCTTATATAAAATACTACAGGTTAAGTGAATATGTTGTAGATTTATTATGTGGGAGAATCAAATGAGCATTTACATAGGTAGTTTTAAATGAAGTTGTAGGAAATTATTATGTAGATGAAAAGGAAATTATTTTGTTTATTTTTTCCAACTAGTTGAGCATTTCATTGCTTTCTCACAACGTTGCCTCATTGATTCCCCCCTCATGTTACCCAGAATTATTCCTTCCTAGAGTTCAATTGGAATCACTCTTCATGATATATCCTAGCAGAGGGTGCCACGCTCCATAGAGACACCCAATAGTGGGTGTTACTATTCACAATAAATCACAACAATGGGCGTAAATCTCCACCGTTGTTTCTTAGAGTGCTAAAAATATTTTGCATGTTTAATGTCTCCCTCTCTTTCATGAGGGATAGGTTTCCCCATAGTTGGCCCCATACCCAAGCTCAATACATCCTCTCCATGAGGGTAGGGTGGCCACAGAGCCTACAGGAAACCTAAAAACCTCTCTCTCTGGCGCAACATAGGGTGAGCCTTGGTGTAAGTCATTATCCCTTCCAAGACGATAGCCCCACCAATACAACAAGACGAAATGACCTATTCAACAGTCTCCATTAAATACAAGCTTCGTAAAGAACCATTTATATAGATAGATATAGATGTAGATGTAGAAATGATATTGTTTTTGTTGAATGAAAGTATGAACAAAATACTTTTATCTAAAAATTTATATACATGATAATATTTTTAATGTTGATAAACACTAACTTTGGGGTTTTAGGTTTTAAATATTTCTCTATAATGGCTCATTATGTAAAGATTTTGATTTTTCCAAGGAACTTGCCCTTTTAATATGCTAAAGTGAAGAGTTTTAATCACACGAGGAGGAGGAATCCTTTTCCTAATTGTATAGAGTAGGGGGTTAGTTGTTTCAAACATGGTTTAAAAATCACCTTGAGTATACAAGCCTGTAAATACATACATTAGGTTTGTAATTTGGAGGATAATTTTAATATGGACACAAAAACCATGCTAGAAAATTTGGAGATTAATCTTTCAATCATTAAGCATTTTGTTTCATTTATGTTCTCAATTTTTAATGGTTTTTTATCTATCAATTTGGTGGGAATGTGATTACTTCTTTATCTTATTGAATTTATCAACCATTTGTGTGGATGATTGCTTCAAGGTTTTGTTATGTATTCACTCATCTTATGAAGTTTTTAATGATTAAATTGTTGTTTTTGGTATGCTTTCTAATAATGGCTTGGTGGAGGAATTAAGGATTTTGGAAAGTTGATATCCATCCTATCCTTATATTAGCATCTTGTGAGAATTATTAATAATTTTCACCCTTCTACAAATTTAGTTCAATGATTAATCATTTTTTCTATTTATTTGCATGAACCTTCAAATTAAATAATCTATTTTCACACATTGAAGCATTTACTTTATTAATTATTGATTTTCCAATTTTTTGTTAGTTTAATGTACTTATTCTTTCCATTTTTATTAAAACATAAACCTGAATTCAATGATGGATAGTTTCTTAGTTGTGAGTGTTATTCTCTTTTCACATCAAAATTTTCAAAGATTCTGTTATAAAAAATTATAGCTTTGTTTTAGTATATCATTAGTTTAGTTTTAGGTCTTTCTAGCTTGATTTTTACTTGAGCCATGGGCCAATTTGGCCAAATTTAGGTTTTTTTATTATACTTCCTTGTAGCTAACTTCCCTTATTTTATATAAATCACAAAAAAAATTTAGAGACAAACTTATCAAATTTATCTTTACAAAATCACTAGATTTAAGATTTGGTCAATAACTTTAAGGGTTTTAGTAGCTAACCCAATATCGTAAAAAACTTACATAATTTTTGAACTGTACATTTTACTAGTTTTTATTTGTTTTCCTTTGCTCTACTGTGTTTTATTTTCCATTTGCAAGAATGATTGTAGGTTGTCCTATGTGTGTTGCATCACTAAAATAAAATAAAATAATATTTTTGTTGACATTCCATCTTCCTTTTCTATTCTTCTTTAACATAGATTTAATTGTGTGTGTGTTTTTTTTTATATTTTTCCTTTTACAAATATAGTAGTTTCATTTTTAGTACTTAGAATAGATTTCAAATTTGTCATTTAAATTCTTCAATTAGTATTTTAAATTGTTGATATTAGGTAACTCCAGGCAATGGGAAAACCCCCTAATCAATAAACCATCAAATATTCACCTAGAGGAATCGATATGTGTGATTAAAATCATTTCTGGTGATAGTGATATTAGGATTCAAATCTTTGTGCATATTGCATCTAAAATTTATGTATATGTTTGTAATATTTAATATGAGGTTAAAATACGTAGCATTAACACTTCAAGTGGGATTGAGATCCTTGTTCGTACCACTGCACGGGATATTTGACAAAATTTAGGAGATATAAGGTAGCATATCCACTAAAGCAACATTTATGCCTATAGTTAACATATTGTCCTTGTTACAAATTATGGGAAAAATCCACACTAAAATCAACGGTGCATGCACATAACTGTAGATATTCAACTAATGTTATTTAATTTCTAATTGCTTACATTCATTTTGGGTTTCCCCATAACGTTTTTCTTTTTTTCACCTTTAGCTTCGTTTCAAGGTGAGAACCTACCCAAAAAATGGGTTTTGAGGATTCTCACTCTTTACTTCCCCCTGATAGAAATTATCGACAATGCCTTGATTGAAAATTCCATTGTGGAACAAAACCAAAATCTCCATCTTGAGTTTCCCTCTTATTTTCCCTATAGTACTCTAAAGTCTCTAGTTTTACATTTCTTTTCCTTATCCAATCCATTTGCTGAACCTTTGATTTAAATATATCTCCTTTCTTCCTTCCTTAACATAGTGTGATCATCGCACCTTACACAATGACTCTTCTAGGGACCCAAATCCTTAACCTATTGTTGTTACACCTTAATTATTTCCTCCATCAATAAAATTGAACCCATAACCTTTAATTTTGCAATATGTTGTGTTATCCTTTTCATTTTCATTTTGTTGAAGTTAAAACATACAAACAATAAGGAAAGTAAACTCTCAACACATGAACATGTGGACAATACAACATTATTGAGTAAAATAGATACCCAAAGAAACTTGAATAATAAATAAATGATATATTGTGTGTTACAATGTGGTACAAGACTCCATTATTTAGGGATTAGATCTATCTCAAGTTCCACAATAATTACAAGCCACTTGGACATTGATCCAGATGGAGATCGGTGGCCACCCACCTATTCCATTGGATCAAATAAATTTTCCATTGTGGCAGTTTCCTAGTTATTTTTCTATGATTTTTGTGTAATTTCCATTTTTCGAAATTTTATTAAAGTGACCAATTTTTCACTTTTTCTCCTATTTTGACCTTTTACTAGTTTTGATGTCTAGGTCTCCAAATTGACCCAAATGCCCCAAAATATTTTGAGAAGGTGTATGAATGATATTAATACTTGAATATGATGGTCAGGGATGATTTATGACACTCCAATTACTTCTTCAAACTTGTTTAATATTCTGGTCAAAGTAGGAGCCTTTACTAGTAAATTGGGGTTCCAATTTCCCTTGGGTAAATGCTGGAAATGGATTCTCAAATGTTCTCAAACCCAATCTAATTTCTAAACAGAGGTAGAGTATGATTAAGAGACATTGTTAAATTCTTATATGCATCATTATTCAGTTTATACAGGCTGTTATGACCCTCTCCCAAACAGCTACAAAATCACTAATTTGACCCTTGGGGAAATGGCACCAAATCTTCTCCAAATGCAATTAAACTGAGTAAAATGACCCTTAAATGGTTAAGTTTTGAACATGAAACTTGTAATACTAATAAATTACATTCCATTAATCATAAATATATCATATAGTGGGAATTTTTAAAGGTTATGGTTTCAATTTCATTGATGGAGGAGGTCAATATAGTGAGGAAATGGTCATTGTTTGCTCATTAATAGTCACTTTTACATACAACCCTTTGATATTTAAACCTGATAATTTATGAGAATTAATAATGTAGAATATTAAACTTATTAGAATCATAAATGTATCCGTAGAATCTCTCCCAAAGAGTACAATAGCTTACCCAAAGCGCAATCCCTCCATGAGAAAGAATATGCAATAAAAATTGGAAATCGTTGAGAGAAAGTACTGCACTAGAAGGAACCACGAGATTCCTTGTATATTACACCTGAAAATACAAAATCCATTAAATCTCCAAGAAATACCTGAGTGGCCTCTCCAAACACCAACTTGGATGGGAATCTTTCACCCTCGAAATTGGCTAAGGCAAGAAACTAGTCCTCCACTAGCTCTCTCAATTCACAAATGCAAATTTATCAAATGAAAAAAATCCTTTCTCTTGGTTGATCTCCTGTATTTTATAAACATAATTATAATTCTAAGGTTACCAATCCATCCACAAACTCAAGCCAATTTGAATTAGGGTGTGTGCTCAAGATTTGCCATGTGTCCTCCCTTTCCTAGCCTTCCATCTTCCCCCAATTCGAGTAGGAACCCATTGAGCTTCCCCAACTCACATGAGCACCAAATTTGATTCCATATTTCAACCTAACATGTCATAATGGTCATATTTCATCCTTCAGGTCTGCAATATGTCATAAATTTCATAGAATCTTCATCATTTGTGTCATAGATGTTAGGGAATCTAGCCCAAGTTTCCAAGAAGCTCCCATTTGACTCTTCCTCTCCCATGTAAGTTACATTTACTTCCCAATTGGACCTATGAGGCATATGGACAAGTGTATTAGACTTATAACTCATCCAAGAACAATAGGATTCCCATGGATTCAAAATTGCAAGAGGAGGATGCCATGTGGCACATAAATTCTAGCTTGTATGTGCCTCATAATCTCCATGTGTCTCCATGCTCCATTGCCATTTCAATTTTAGTTTTTATTTATTTAATAAGCTCCATTATTAAATATGTATTTGATTCTAATTTTTGAACATCATTTATTAGCTCCCTTATTAAAATTCCAAATGTATCCATCCAGCCTAGGGAACTAGTAGGATTGATGGAATTGTCCTGCTATGCAATTATTTGAATGGGGACATTACAGTGCTCCCCACCCAAGATTTCTTGTCCTTAAGAAATTTCAGATTTGGATGCTTCAAAATATTCTCCTCTTCCCATGTGGCATATTCAATTGATATATCCTTCCATTGTACCAAGTATTCTTTGATAGTTCTGCTTCTCAATCTCTTTTCCCTTGTCTTCAAAATCGTTTCCGGAACAAGTGTGAGCTGACCTTCATCATCCAAAAGAGGAAGTATTTCTGAAGTGACTTTTTTCTGACCAAGATATTTTTTGAGACAAGAAACATGAAATACATTATGGATTTTACTCCCTTCCGGAATTTCCAATTCATATGCTACTTCCCTAATCTTCTGAACTACCTTATATGGGCCATAGTATCTTGGTTTTAGCTTTTCTACCCCATTATTTTTGAGAGATATTTTTTTGTATGGATACAACCTCAAATATACTAAATCATTAACCTGAAAGGTCCTTTATTATCTAGGTCTATCTACATATTGTTTTTGCTGATTTTGGGAAACCTGCAAATTGTCTTTCAAAAGATTTAAAATTTCTTGGATCTCTTGCACCCAATATTTAGCTTTTGTATCTCTACTATCACCAAATATAATATCAACAAAGGTAAGTGCATCATAAAAATATAATTCTTTGAAAGTAGACAACCCTATTGACATATGAAAAGTGGCGTTGTAGAAAAACTCACCCAAGTGTGACCATTTTTCCCATGCTTTTTGTTGCTCTCCCACATAGTTTCTTAGGTACCCTTCCAACCATCGATTCACCCTCTCTATTTTTCCATAAATTTGTGGATTATATATTGTAATTATAGTCAACAAAAGTTCCCACCAATCTAAAAATTTCTTGCCAAAAAGCACCCATGAATCTACTACTATATCTATCACTTACAATGCTCTTCAGGAGACCATGCAATCTGAAGATTTCTTTGAAAAATATATCAGCCACTTGTGAAGCACTAAAATATAATGTAACAGAAAATAAATGAGCAATTTTTTTCAATCTATCCACTACCACATATATGCAATATTTACCCAAAGACTTGGGCAAACCGGTGATGAAATCCAATGAGATATTGTCCCATTTTTGCTCCGGAATGGGCAATGGTTGCAATAAACCAGTTGGGCATGTAAGTTATGATTTTTTTTGCTGACATAACTTACATTAATTCAAATATTTCTTAACATATTCCTTCATCCTATTAAAAAATAACCTTTTCCTTAATTTCCTATAAGTTTTGAAGATCCCCGGATGACCAGCTAGTAGGAAGTCATGTGCTTCTTGCAAAATTTTTGTACTAGAGCTTGGTCTAATGAGTCCCAACTATAAGATTTATTGGATGGAATTCTCAATATCATCTCTGAATTTCTTGGGATGTATATAAGGTGGTATTTTAATAGGTGAAGTACCCTCCTCCAAAACAATGTTGTGCTCAACCCCCCTATCAGGTGGTCTACCATGTGGAAGACCTCTAAAAAAATTTCATACTTTTGCAATAGTTTCTCTATCTCCTTTGGGTGTTCAGAAATATTTATGTTTGGCTTGGGATATTTGATATGAAATTCAGCAGTACATTCTATGTCCCCATGCCTCAATATATATCTCATACTATTGCAAGCTACTACTTTATTTGGGTAAGCGTGTTTCTCTCTTACAACCCTTAGTACACCTTTCGAATCTTGAAATTTCATCTCAGGAATTTGATAATTTACTGTATTCTCCCCTATAGAATAAAAACATTGCACTCCCAAAACCATATTAGTATCAGCAACATAAACCACATAAAAAATATCAACAAAAGTATAGTTACCTACGGTGACTTGCAGCTTTGGAATCCATGTTTTGCACTGCATTGTGTTGTGATTGGGAATGACAACTATGAAGCCATCGAATTGTTCAATAGGTATATTCATTTTATCCACCATATATGCATCAATGAAGTTATATGTGGCTCCTCCATCTACCAAAACTGAAGCTATTTTCCCTAGTACCACACCCTTGCATCGAATAGTGTGATAACGAGGCACTGCTGAAAGTACTACCATTCTTGCTTTGTCCGATGAAGGATGATTTTATTCTTTTCTTTATTCTTCAGTTGTTGTCTCATATGCCTCCTCTTGATCTGAATTGTGTCCTTATTCATCCATGCCCCCTTCATACTCATCATTATCATAAAATACTTCTATGTATTGAGCTTTTCCCTTGGTACATTTATGCCCCGGTGTCCATGGTTGAAAGCATGTGAAGCACAATTTGTTTCTTCGAAGTACATCCCTGTTTAGTGCTTCTTTATTATTATTTTCATATGAATATATTTTACAAGGCTTATTATTAGGTGCATATTTTTTCCAAGGTTTCTTTTCAAATTCGGAGTTAGGCTTGGGAGGAAATCTTGTTCTAGGAAGAACATTTTGGAGATCTCTAGTCAAGTTCATTGCATCTTTTAATGTAGTGGGATTGTGGGATTTGACCAAAAATTTTAATGGTTCAGCCAAAAATTCAGTGAACATCAATACTAACCTTCCCATAGACACATCAGCCACCTTGAACTATAAATTTTGAAATTCCATCCTATAATTAGTAGGGGTCCCGACTTGTTTTAATTGGGCTAGTTCTTTGAAAGACAATTCTGGATCTTTTTGCTCAAATCTATCTAGTATCATATCAATAAAGTATCCATATGTTTTAACCTGATCGTGACCCAAATTTTTCAGGCCATGGAACCACCATTCATTGGAATCTCCTTCCAAGTGCAAGATGGCCATTTTTAAGGCATCTTCTTCCAACATTGGATTCAGCTGAAAATACACATCTAATTTTTGCACCCAAGTGTTAGCAAAACTTTGAGAGGAACCATAAAAAGTAGGGAGTGGAACTTTACCAATGGAAAATTTTAATTCTTTTTTTTGGTATAGAGACCTATTATCTTCCTTCTTTTTGAGTTTTTTTTAGCAATAAAGTACTTATCAAATGGTACACTTTTCTTACAATCTTCATCCAATTTATCCCTTTTTTTTGCCATTGTAGCAAGTTCAAGTTGAATGTTAGGTTCTTCTTTGGGTATAAGAAATTTAGGTGAAGTAGGCCTTGGTGTGCTTTGAGATTTAGGGGTCTATTATTGGGTCCTGTTCTTGAGAAAATATGCTCACCCATTGTCTTCTTTTCTCCGGATTGTGAACTACTGCTATCTCCTATTACTCCTTTGCTTCCAAATTGGATAGCCAAAAATTCGAATCATTTCATAAGCTGATGGGTCATGTTATTGGTTATGTAATAAAATAGAGGTTTCATGATTTTAATATATTCCTCCTTATCATGATCAATGTGTCCCTTCCCCTCGTTAGTCATAGTTTCAACATAATGTACCTCTTCTTCTTCTACTTCTTCTCCTTCAACAAAAACACCTTCAACTTCAGGTTCTAAGGGTGGTGGATTATTTATTTGAACCATTGTTAAGAACATAAGGTTATAGTACCATTATATTATACCAATTTTAATATCCTTTTTTTGAAATTTTATTAAAATGACCAATTTTTCACTTTTTCTCCTATTTCGACCTTTGATTAGTTTTGATGTCTAGGCCTCCAAATTGACCCAAATGCTCTCAAATATTATGAGAAGGTGTATGAATGATATTAATAATTGAATATGATGTTTGGGGATGATTTATTACCCTCCAATTACTTCTAAAAAGTTGTTTAATATTCTGGTCAAAGTAGGAGTCTTTACTAGCAAATTGAGGTTCCAATTCCCCCTGGGTAAATGTTGGAAATGGCTTCCTCAAATGCTCCCAAAACCACTCGAATTTATGAAAAGAGGAAGAGTATGTTTAAGGGAAAATTTTAAAGTCTCATATGCATCAATAGTCAGTTTATATAGGATGTTATGACCCTCTCCCAAATAGCTACAAAATCACTAATTTGACCCTTGGGGAAATGTCACCAAATCTTCTCCAAATGCAATTAAACTGAGTAAAATGACGTCAAATGCTTAAGTGATGAAAATTAAACTTGTAATAATCAGAAATTAGAGTCCATTTATCATAAATATATCATATTTGGGAAATGTTCATTCAGCATTACCATGGCATACGTCAATATAGTGGGGAAATGGTCATTGTTTGCTCATTAATAGTCACTTTTACATACAACCCTTTGATATTTCAACCTGATACTTTATGAGTATGAATAAAAAATAATATTAAATGTATGACAATCAGAAATGGATAAGGAGAATCTCTCCCAGAGAGTAAAATATCTCACCCAAAGCACAATCCCCCCATGAGCAAGAATATGCAATAAAAATTGGAAATGGTTGAGAGAAAGTGTTGCACTAGAAGGAACCAAGAGATTCCATGTAGCTTACACCTGGAAATAACAAATACATTAAATATCCATGAAATACCTGATTCGCCTCTCCGAACACCAACTTGGATGGGAATATTTCACCCTCGAAATTGGCCGAGGCAAGAAACTAGTCATCCACTAGCTCTCTCAATTCACAAATGCAAATTTCTCAAATGAACAAAAGCCCTTATCTTGGTTGATCCCTGTATTTTATAAAAATAATTAGCCTTCTAAGGTTACCAATCCATCCAAAAAATCAAGCCAATTCAAATTAGGGTGTGTGCTCAAGATTTTCCATGTGTCCTCCCTTTCCTAGCCTTCCATCTTCCCCCAATTCGAGTGGGAACCCATTGAGATTCCCCAACTCACATGAACAGCCTCTTGGATGCCATATTTCAACCTGACATGTCAGAATAGTCATATTGCAGCCTTCAGGTCTGAAATATTTCATAAATGTCATAGCATCTTCATCATTGGTGTCATAGATGTTAGGGAATCTTGCTCAAGTGTCCAAGAAGCTCCCATTTGACTCTTCCTCTACCATGTAAGTTAAATTTCCTTCCCAATTCAACCTATGAGGCATATGGAAAATTTTATTAGCCATATAGCTCATCCAAGAACATTAGGATTCCCATGGATTCGAAATTGCGAGAGGAGGATGCCATGTGGCACATAAATTCTAGCTTGTTTGGGCCCCATAATATCCATGTGTCTCCATGCTCCATTGCCACTCCAATTTTCTCTTGTATTTATTTAATAAGATCCATTATTAAATATTCATTACATTCTAATGTATGAACATCATTTATTATCTCCCTTATTAAAATTCCAAATGTATCCATCCAACTTAGGTGTTAGCACTCGTGCTAAAATTTGGAATAGGCTCCTGTGGTAATTTGCTGGCATGAAGGGGTATAGGAAGAAAAATTTTGGGCTTGATGACTTCGAGGTGGATAACTTAGAACTACCCCAATCCCAAGAAAGAAAATGAGAAATCCCATGGTGTTGGAGTTGACGAGAGAAGGAGCAGGATCAAACAACGTTTATGAGTGGCTTATGTCGCAAAAGGAAGCGAGGTCATGACATTCGGGAAGGCCCACACAACTTAAACGGTCAGGATCCCCCAAATCAGAAACTTTCTATGGAAGAGAATCCTTTTGCCACCCCAACTTGCACGATGAATAAGGAAGAAGGTGGATGCAAAGTGGAAGAAGGCCCCATGCTCTTGAACATTGGTGATCGGACAAGGATTTGATGGACGGTCCTTGTTGATGTCGCAGTGGGAAGGTGCTCGAAGGATAAAGGAAGGAGGCGATGTGAAACCACGTAGGGCCCCTCACCTTCGACGATAAAGATCCAGCAAGGTAATTAACTGATGGCTTTGATCTAGGTCACGATAAGGATTTGCACGAAAGTTAATGAGCAGGTGGATCACGAAGTAAGGTAAGAGCCACATATGTGAACGACCATGATCCAAGACAAAGGGAGATCTATGGACAGGGGGGTGGTTTCATTGTCCAAAGGTTCTAGGGTATAAGGAGGAGGAGTGCTATGAAACAAATGATCAACCCAAGAAATATCGATGGTGTAGACTATGCTTTGGGTAATCAGTGGTCAGGAGGGGTCCTATCCCTAGATAACGTAAGTTGCATCTTGGACCCCCAAGGCTGGTTGTCTAATACACGCGATGATGGTAATTGTCGTAATTATCAAGAGACAGGAGATAAGTATGGCCCATACACAATGTACGGTAAGGGAGAAGGGTCACCGAAATCCAGGGTGTACCGCTATCATCGTGAGGATAGATCGGAAAAGCGACAGATGTCGAGTCTAAATGCCTCAAGATGGCTTGAGATAGAGTACAAGTAAGGCCGAAGGTCACTTCCTCAAATGATTCCATGAGATCACAAAGTAGAGGAGCGACATAGGTGACACCTCCTTGATAGAAATCAGGTCAAGAAACACGTGATTTCTCGTACTGTCATCATACCACTGTTTGGCGGCATGTGCAATGATTTGACAGACTCATGTTTGAAATCAAATGTTAATGATTATTTGATACTCTCCCGGCTCGTTATAAGGGTGCGACCTGTACTGCACTAAGAGACATATTGAGAAGAGCCTGGTAAGGTGCAAAGATGATTGGATGTTTCTCTGCTAAGGATCCTGGGATCCCAGGTAGGGGACCCATGGGGACTTTCCAGCTCGAGAGGAAGGTTGTTCGGTGTGTTTGGCTAATCACTAGGCGTTGTGCTGAATTTCAGTCATTCATGGAGCGATGCCCCATAGTAGCTCCAGCCATCACGCTATAGATGTCCATTACATTAGAAAGACTATCTAATTTTGGTAAGGGCAGTGCAAAGATGCTCATCACATTAGAAATATTTTCTGATGATGGTGAAGACAAAGCCGCCTCACGAGACACGACGCCCTTATGGGAGAAGCACCTAGATTTCTCGGTCTGAAAAACAACATGCTGAAGCCTTCGGACTGTGGAAGTGGACTCCATTACCATGATATATTGTATCCATTGCTAGGGATGGTTGGCCTAAAAGAATGTCTAGGTTGGGGAAGGAAAGGTCAGAGGTCTTTGTCATCATTCTCATTGACTAATATTTCCAACTGCACTGAGGGTAATGACAAGTCCTAGAAGGTGCTACGTTGACATAACCGGCGGGAAGGGTGAGGTTCTGGTAGAAAAAGTGGACAAGAAAGATATAGATACTGGACAATGGGCCAAGCATAGAAGAATCATAAACCTCTCTGCTAGCTGCGAACATGGAATGAACATTTTTTTTGTTTCTGGAACACGAGGGAACACAAAGGTTAGACACAAAAAGGGCCACTTCGTGGCTATTTCAAAACCAACTTGGAAGAAAGCGCACAAGAAGAATTAAATAGTTAGTGCCGAAAAATCACTGCCAAAGCAATCGATCTTGCCTTCAAATGCCACAGTACCATCCTGACCAACGTGCGCGATATATCATATTGCCTATTTTGGTAATAAAATCATGGCGAATCTGCCACCTTAGGTGGTTTGTTAGGATTCGATATGATGGTCCTGGGTTGATCCCATATTTTGTAACCATTTTTTATACCTTGTTTTGGGATGTATCCCTAGGGATAGTTTGCATGATAAATAGAAACTCCTCACAAGAGGATAGGGGTTGGATTGACTTTCATTTTGTTTTAGGCCTCATCGCCAGTATTGTAGCTTTCCAAACATTTTTGGGAGTAGTAATGAAAATATTTCTCGGTGATTATGGGATTCATGATGGTGTATGTGTTTAGTCTGTGTTCTCTGTTATGCCATTTTCATGTACGCTATCTTTTGCTAATACATTTCTAGATTAGTATGCAGGAATTTGCTCTCAGTTAAGCTCCTGCATCAGAAATCGTATTCGTAATGTGATTGTAATGGTTGTGATAGAATTCATCCCTTCATAGATGCTCTATCTCAGTTGTTTCCCTTGGTTATTTTTTTGCTAAAGGTGTTCTCAGATATTCATCCTTGTGTAACACCCCGGTTTTGACCCCATGGTATTGAATTGCATATGATGTAAATAGTGTTAATAAATCATTTTGTGGAGTTCAAGGAAAATGCCCCACCATGGATTTAGTTTTTTATGTTTCGGCAATTAAGATTGATGCCGATGTTTTATGTGATAGCCAGGCACAATATGTTTTGAGACATCTTGTAAAATGTAAATTAATAAAAATACCATGACTAGCTATGTGCCACAATGTTAAAGAGATGGGGGCATGATTTCACAAGGAATAGGGAGGGGGAAACATTCAAACCCTTGATCCAATGGGGAAAAGCCAAATGTCAAAGTGGAAACCCATAAAGCTGTCATCTACCCTTTTTGTATTTTTGTGCCCAGTCATTTAGAAATTGGTTGGGGAAGTTAATGCATGGGGATGGGAAGAGTATGGGAGTCAAATTCGAATTTGGGAAGCCGCCCATTTTTGGAAAATGTGTTTTTGACTTCTTGGGAAATTAAATGATTGAAAATGCATTCCCAAGCCATTATTCACCCATATATTTCATTCCTCACCCATTCTCATAGAGGTTGGTCTCTCCCATGCAGCTGAAGCTTGCTGAGCTTTCTCCCTTGCGATTTTCTTGTTGTTTTCTTCATTTTCTCCATACCCATAATTCATTTTTTGTGTTTGCAGGCAAATGGGAAGAAGGGGACCATGATTCTTGGGGTTTGAAGAGGCATTTTTTTCCTTGTGATCAATCTGGGAGCTTCCCTCACATTTTTATGTAGTTTATCCATTTTTATCCATGGTTGGGAAGTTGTTTTTGTGTTGCTCAACAAATGGGAGAAGAGACCCATGATTTTGGGGGATTTAAGAGGATTTTTTTCCTCTCCTCACGCAGTTGAGCTTGCTAGTTTTTTTTCCCTCATGATTTCTATCGTTTCCTCATTATTCCATACCCATAAATTCATTGGTGTGTTTCTCAATGGTTAGGTATCCAATATTTCCCGATTTGTGGGTGAATGGAGGTCGTTTTTGCTCCTGCTATGTACATAAACGTTTTCTGAGTCCATATGTACGATTTGGAGGTTTAAGGTGGACGAGTTTCTCCCATATTTCCCAAGAAATATTCCTGGAATCGTATTTTTCTCACCCAAGGTCGTTTTTCCCCATCTTCCATTTCTTTTGTGGTTGCTAAATGTTTCTCTACAACGCAACAATTGTATCTTGTTTTGAAGTGCATGCTTGTGTTGACTTGGCTGAGTAAGTCCAAGGAACCCATATATTAGATGGTTGACTGTGTTTGGATGTGATTGTTGGCTTGGATGAGTAGGTCCAAGGCCCCCATGTTATTGGCTTGTTTCCCTAATAGTATGTGAAACCCAATTGTGTGTTGGATTGACTATGGGTGTATGGTCTTGTTGTGTGTAAGCTTGTTTTTCCCTAGTTCCTTGTGGAAATCATTCCCAGCTCAGGGTGGCAGTGATGCTGAGAGATTGATGAGCACACTAGCCTATGGTTTGGTGGAATGTTGCAGAGACATAGCTAGTTGCGGGCCAGCTCAATTACAAGATAAGTATTCACTTGTATTTCTCTTGTGTATTACCTCTGCAATTGTATTTATTTGTCTTATGAATTATGAACATGTTGAATGCCTGAATGGATGATTTTCTTCCGTTGTATAGTTACATTTGTTATGCATCTATGTATGTTTTAATTCAATGCATTTTTATTATCATGTTCACAGGGCTAGATTTCCCATTTTGACAGCAGCAACAGTGTTGGTCACTTCCTCTCCATCATCGAGATGAGGGGTGGGGACATGACACCTTTATAAAGGCCTTTGTTTTTCACTGGGATCTTTCCTTAGTTTTGTCTGCCATCACTTTAAAATCTATTTGACTGAATGCCGCGCTTAATTTTTCTCATAATACATAAGAGAAACTCATTTCCATTATATGTTGTAATGTCCTTAAGTGTTTCATACTGTGACTCCATCGCCCAATGGTTTTATTATTTGTTTGTATTTCAATTGTTTTATTTACAAATCACTCTGTTACCAGCAAAAATCTAGTCTTCTCCGTACTTGGACCTCCAAAAGCCTAGATCATCCTGCAGGTAGGTGAGGGTACCACTTCCTCAACATTCCAATCTCCATACACCCTGCCTTGCTTAGAATCTGCATATTAGTCTCCTTGTCCATGACCAAAGGAGGTTCATACCATTTAAAAATCTTTGCATATGAAACTGGAGATAAGCTCAAACATAACGAATGTTTACACTTCTTTTCAGAGGTCTCAAAATGATTATAAACAGAATTGAGTTTTTGGCAGATAACCAAAACAAGTTTCAAAAGGAGATCTTTTCGTGGAAGAATGAACTGCATGATTGTAAGCATGCTGTATATATTGCAACTGTTCATCCCAAAGTTTAGGATGCTTACGACAATATACTCTGAGCAGTTGAACCACTGTTCTGTTCACTACATCTGTTTTCCCATCGGTCTGTGGATGAAAAGCTGTACTTTTCTTCAGTTTAGTGTCCATAAGCTCCCATAAAGTTGACCAAAATTTTCCCAAGAACCGGGAATCTCGATCCGATACAATAGACATGGGTAGCCCAAAATGTACCCAAACATTTTGAAAGAATAAAAGAGATGTTTGTTCAGCAGTGATTTGTTTGTTACATGGCATTAAGATACACATTTTGCTAAACCTATCCACAACAACATATAGGTAATCATGCCCTTTTCTAGAAATAGGTAGTCCTCCTACAAAGTCCATAGAAAGGCTTTCCCAAGGACGAGAAGAAACTGGAAGAGGAGTGTACAAACCCAATTTCCTATTGCTAGGCTTACTTGTTGCACACATAACACAACCCCTTATATATTTAGCTACAGTTTCTTGCATTTGAGGCCAATAACAATGATTCTGCAATACAGACAATGTTTTACTTACTCCAAAATGTCCTTCTTCTTCCCCTCGTGGAGAAGACATGGTTCTTGAGAATGTTCTCCTGGAGCCAATCTCAGGATCTCCTCCAACTAATTCTCCTTCATTAAGCTTTAACCTGGACCTGGTAAGCATTCACAAACTTGCACAACAGTCAACCAGCTATGATACCAAATATGATCCGTAGGACCTCAACTTTAGTGCATTAAAAGTTTGTTGTAAAAGAATGCGTGCAATAGGTTAATTAAAGGAACAACATTAACAAAAATTAAATGCTAAGAACAGGAATGAAAACCACAACATTGATAGATAGATACAAGAAGAAACCATAGAAACAGAGTCACAAATAGAAGTTGATAACGGAGTTCACCCCCTCCACTGGGCTACGTCTCAGGGTCCCTCTCCAATGGGTGCCGATCCAATTAATGGATTTAAATGGTACAAAATGGTTTTGGCATCAACTTGAGCAACTGTAAAACAGAATACTGGACAGAAAGTCTTCAAGACTTCTCTCTATGGAATTACAATTTGATCTTCAAAATATAAAGACCCAAAATGTAACAGAGAATACACTCGACTCTAATACAAACATCAATCTGGAAACTACAGCAAAACTCTCCAAGCTTCTATAACAGAGAAACAATGTGATGTGCTCTCAACGAACTGTGTCCTTCTGGTCGCCAGCTCCCTCTATTTAAGCCTCATTCTTCCATTACAAAAGAGCCAAAGCGTCAAAAAGAAGGCGACTATTCATATCCCCTACCACATGCCAACTTGTCATCATAACGGTTGTTCATCTCCGTAACTGAGCCAAAGAACCAAAAGGAATGTTACCAATGCGTCGGTTGCATGCCCTGAGATGTTGCATCCAAACTGTGTACCAACTGCAAAAACCATGATGGAAAATCCCTGCATGAACGCATGCTGAGTATTTGAATCGAAATTTTTAGTTATCCGGGCTTCTGCCGTTGCGGAAGAGTGATATGCAACGGGCTCCGATATTTTTCCTCCGATGATATATATCTCAATCGGCTGTCGGCTGGTTTTCGAGTCAGAACGCATGTTACTTTGGTCTCCATAGTTGCGGACGGTCAGACGGTAAAGTCTCCCGATTCGATTTTTCAAACCATAAGTCTTGGGTTTCTGCCGTTGCGGCTACTGGAAGCATTGTTCTTCCGATCAAGCTTGTGGCCGTCGTTGCGTACTGCTTATCGCTCCGACTTCTGATCCGTTCGAACGTTCTCTAAGCTTCCACCGTTGCGGAAGGGGAAAGGCTTCCGAGCCCCGACGTTGCGGAAGGGAAAAGCTTGGAAGCTTCCGCCGTTGCGGAAGGGAAATGCTTCCGACCTCCGATCCGTTCGAACGTTCGCTAAGCTTCCGCCGTTGCGGAAGGGGAAATGCTTCCGACCCCCGACGTTGCGGAAGGGAAAAGTTTGGAAGCTTCCGCCATTGCGGAAGGGAAATGCTTTCGACCTCCGACGCGTTAAAATTTGCTTCTTGGTTATCCACGAATAAGTTAGCAGTTTGGACGCCCGCCGTTGCGGAAAGAGATGCTCTCAGGAAGAAGATCTCTTCCAACCTCTGCACGGCTTCCTTCAAGTTTCCTTTACGTGTGGATTCTATGAACCATGTACCATATTGGATCTTTACAGAGGAATAATCCGCCGGATCATGGATATTATTATTGTGAATGATAGTGTAAAATCCTGAGCAATACTTGTCTGATTCCTGTGTGGTTTGTTTTGTTCAATTTGTATCTTCATTCTCCATCTATTTGCTACAAACATTATTAGAACTATCTTCTTGAATATCTAAATGGAATTCAAATTCTAATAATATGTTGTGCATTCTATCCTTCCCCTTTATGAGCACATAGATGAGCAGCCTAAGGCCACACATGAGGAATATTACAAAGTGTTTAATGAAAATGACATCATGCTTGTTGCAAGCCCGGTCTGTAGGGATTTTGAGGGATGTTCTGGTCCTCTGCTATATGATGAATATGGAGACACCTGCTTGGAGGATGAAGGTTCTGAATGGGATGTCTTTTCTTTCTTTTCCAATTCAGAACTCTTGCATCAAGAATAGATTAGTTCTCTTGGTTTCATTGAAGGCGGTCCTGATGAAATGCAAGAGGAAGAGCGGGGTTTGGAGTTCGACTTTCAAGATGAGGCAATTGAGGTCTCAATTTTAGATGGTCATGAGCTTCTCTCACATGAGTATTTTGAAGAACAACTTAACAACATGAAAGGGAAGCTATAGTTGGAGCAGCAGTCATGCAACCAGCAAATGCCAGGAGAAGTTTAGGATAGTCATGTATTTTATGATCCAATGGCTGAATATGTGGAGTAGTTTTTCCATGGCAGGTGTATAGTAGAATTTTCAAAGGGTTTCCATGGCCCAATGGCCACACATGTGGGGAAGCTATATGATGGGAATGATAGGACAATCATGCATGGAAAAAACCAGAGGTTAAAAAATAACCTCCTATCATTCCGCTTCAAATTAGTGTCCTTGATCAAGCAGGAGGAAAAAACTCATGAACGTAATCATATGCTTGAATGGATTCATTGGAAGTTAGAAGTTACTTGGCTGGAAAGTAACACTTGTGTAAAGTAGGGTAGGTAGGATCAAATAATCTCAGCATGGAGAGAATTTCATTTCATTTGAGAAATTATTTTGTTTTATTTTATCAATTCGTCTTTTGTTTTCAGAACACGTCAGTAATTTTTCAGGAAATAACCACAAGATGGCTCAGATGGATCAGGAACATGATCTATGCATGTTCTTTTCTACCTCATATGGAGGATAGCATCCTTGAGTTGGATCCACTATTAGCACTCGTGCTAACATTTGGAATAGGCGCCTATGGTAATTGGCTGGAAGGAATGGGTATAGGCAGAAAAGTTTTGGGATTGATGAATTTGAGGTGGACAAGGCGACCTACCCCATGCCCAAGCAAGAAAATGAGCGATCCCATGGTGGTGGAGCTGACGAGAGCAAGAGTAGGATAAAATGATGGTTATGAGGAGCTTACGCCGCAAAATGCACTGAGGTCACGATGTTCAGGAAGGACCACGTAGCTTAAATGGTCAAGATCCCCCCAATTAGAAAGATATACGAAGGAGAATCCTTTCTCCGCCCCAACTTGCACGATGAATAAGGAAGAAGGTGGATGCAAAGTGGAGGAATCCCCCACGCTCTTGAATGACGACGATCAAACAAGGATTTGATCGACAACCCTGGTTGCTGTCATAGTAGGAAGGTGTGTAAGCGATAAAGGAAGGAGGCAATGCAAAACTGCATAGGGACCCTCACCTTTGATGATGGAGATCCAACGAGGTAATTAAATGACAACTTTGATCTATGTCATGATAGGGATTTGCACAAAATTTAACTAGCGGGTAGATCGCGAAGCAAGGTAAGAGCCACATCTATGAATGGTCACGATCCAGCACAGAGGGAGATATATGGACAGGGGGGTGGTTTCACTGTCCAAAGGTGCTAGGGATATAAGGAGGAGGAGTGCTGCAAAACAAATGATTGGCCCTAGAAATATCAATGATGTAGACTACGCTTTGGGTGATCAGTGGTTAGGAGGGGTCCCAGCCCTAGACGCCGTAATTCGCATCTTAGACCCCTAAGGATGGTTGTCTGATATGCGTGATGATGGTAATCACCGTAATGATTAGGAGACGAGAGATAAGTATGCCCCATACACGTTGTATGTCAAGGCACATGGTCACCGAAATCCAGGGTGTACCGCTATGATTATGAGGGTAGATCAACGAAGCGACAAATGTCGATTCCACATGCCTCAATATGGCTTGAGATAGAGTACAAGTAAGGCCAAATGTCACTTCCACAAATAATTCCATGAGATCACAGTGCAGAGGAGCGACATAGGCGGCACCTGCGTGAGAGAAATCAGGTCAAGAGCCACATGACCACTCATATTGTCATCATACCATTGGATGGAGGCATGTGCGATGATTTGACCGACTCAATTTTGAACTCAAATGTTAATGATTGTTTGATACTTTCCCAACTCGTTATGAGGTTGTGGCCTAGACTACACTAAGACACATATTGAGAAGAGCCTGGTAAGGTGCAAAGATGATTGGTTGTTGCTCTGTTAAGGATCCTAGGATCCTGGGTACAGGCCCTATGGGGACTATACAGCTCGAGAGGAAGGTTGTTCGGTGTGTTTGGCTGATCGCTGGGAGTTGTGCTGAATTTCAATCGTTCATGGAGTGTTGGCCCATAGCAGCTCCAACCATCGTGGTAGAGATGTTCATTACATTATAAATACTATATGACACTGGTAAGGGCAGTGCAAATATACTCATCACATTAGAAATATTTTCTGATGATAGTGAATACAAAGCCGCCTTGTCGAGACATGACAATCATGTGAGAGAAGAACCTAGATTTCTCGGTCCGAAAAACACCTTGTTGAAGCCTCCGTACTGTGGCATTGACTCCCTTACCGCGATATATAGTATCCATTGCTAGGGATGGTAGGATTGAAAGAATGTCTGGGATGGGAAAGGAAAGGTCAGAGGTCTTTGTCATCATTCTCGTTGACTAATATTTCCAATTGCATAAAGGGTAATGACAAGTCATAGAAGGTGCTACGCCGACATAACCAGCGGGAAGGGTCAAGTTGTGGTAGAAAAAGAAGACAAGGACAAATATAGATACCAGATGATGGGACAGGCACAAAGGAATCATAAACCTCCCTTCTAGCTGCGAACATGGGCTTAACAATTTTTTTTCTAGGAACACGGGGGAACACAAGGGTCAGCCACAGAAAGGGCCACTTCATGGCTATTTCAAAACCAACTTGGCAGAAAGCGCGCAAGAAGAATTAAACAGTTAGTGCTAAAACATCACTGCCAAAGCAAGTGAGCATGCCTTCAAACGCCACAGTACCATCCCGACCAGCATGTGCGATATATCATATTGCCTATTTTGGTAATAAAATCCTGGAAAATTTTCCACCTTAGGTGGTTTGTTAGGATTTGATATGACGGCCCTGGGTTGATCCCATATTTTGTAACCATTTTTGATACCATGTTTTGGGACGTATCCTGGGGGATAGTTTGCATGATAAATAGAACCTCCTCATAGGAGGATAGGGGTTGGATTGAATTTCAATTTTTTTTAGCCCTCAATGCCGACATTGTAGCTCTGCAAACATTTTTGGGAGTAGTAATGAAATTATTTCTCGACGGTTATGAGATTCATCGTGGTGTATGTGTTTAGTCTGTGTTCTATGTTATGCCATTTTCATGTATGTTATCTTCTGCTAATATATTTCTAGATTAGTATGCAGGAATTAACTCTTAGTTAAGAACTCTTGCATCAGAAATCGTATTCGTAATGTGATTGTAATGGATATGATAGAATTCATCCATTGATAGTTTCTCTGTCTTAGTTGTTTCCCTTGGTTATTTTTCTGCTAAAGGTGTTCTCAGAGATTCATCGTTGATAGATGCCTCTGTTTTTCACTGCACTCTTTCCTTAATTATGTCTTCCATCACTTTAAAATCTATTTGAATGAATGATGTGCTTACTTTGCCTCATAATACATAAGAGAAACTCATTTGATACGTTGTAATGTCCTTAAATGTTTCAGACTGTGACTCCATCGCCCAATGGTTTTATGATTTGTTTGTCTTTCAATCATTTTATTTACAAATCACTCTGTTACTAGCAAAAATCTAGTCTTATGCGTACTTGTTTAAAGATAAATGTGTATGTGAATGCTACCATGACAAGGGAGAGCCCTCTCTGACTGCATTGGATAGAATGCATCCTAAATCTGGTTTGAAATTTTTACCCCTATGATTTCCTACAACAACCATAGGAAAATTACAGGGTGCTAACACTGGGGAGCTAGTAGGATTGATGGAATTGTCCTGCTATGCAATTATTTGAATGGGGACATTACATTTTTGGGTCCCAAACTTTTGGGGCCATTTTCAGGCCCTAAACGATGTTTTTTGGAAATTCGGGGCCCACAAACTTTCTAGTGCCATTCATTTAGTCCCATTCGAAATATGTAAATCTCATATAGACCTTTCCAATGATATATCAAGCACCAAATTAGAGATTGTATGCAAACATTATGACCCTAGGAAGTTGATTGTTCAACTAACCACCTTGGGGTCACAAAATTTATGACGATTCATCTTCTAGGGTTATGTTTTGGACTTTTGGGGTTCTCTCCCTCATTCTTAGTATAAATAGGCCCTTTTGGACTCATTTTGTATTCATCTTGGCATGGATGAGCATACAAGTCGTATATCTTCTCAGAGATAGCTACCACCATTCTAGTTGTTGTATTTATATTCTATTCTATTTTTGTTATTTAATAGAATCTGTGTTTACTGTATATCTGTTATATTTTCAATATGGATGTGTTTATGATTATCTATTTTTTCTTTCATTTCGTTCCCACATAAATCTGTATCAGTGGTATCAGAGAAATATTCTCTTAGATTATTTCTCAGCGCATGTCCCCGATGAGGTCAAGGTATAGAGAGTTGGGTCTCGAACTAGTTTCACTCGGTAATATCACTCTCACTGCCCCAAACGGCCTCCCATGGCAGAAGAAAAGAGAGCCAATGGAACAAGAGATCCTATCAAGTCATTGCTTGAGGAATCCCTCACACGATAGAGGGACGAGACAATGGATAGTTTTTCCCAGATCCTTCTACGAATGTCGGTAGTAGTAGATGCACCTTAAACGAGCAGTCATTTTAGAGATGCAACTCCATTCAAGGTAGAAGTTAACTTTGATATTCCTTTATTTGAAGGCAAGATTGATGCTTATTCCCTAGATAAGTGGTTGAATTTTCTAGAAGGGAATTTCTCTGTCCACGATTTCTCCAACAGGGAAAAGATCACCTTTAAGCTCCTTAAGGAGGTCCCCCATGTCAAAAATTGGTGGGATA
This sequence comes from Pseudotsuga menziesii, assembly GCA_001517045.1. Classification (NCBI taxonomy): domain Eukaryota; kingdom Viridiplantae; phylum Streptophyta; class Pinopsida; order Pinales; family Pinaceae; genus Pseudotsuga; species Pseudotsuga menziesii. The sequence continues at coordinate 435,771 of LPNX010614161.1, read as the reverse complement.
CTTATTGTGAGAAAAACTCATCAGACGAGTCTGGAATTTTTGAGATAAATCCCACTTTGGCCTATTTCATATATTTCGTTAAGGAACAATATTACCCTGTGGGAAACTATGATGACCAGTACACCAAATGGACCATTCTATGTCAAGAGAGGGACCAGATGGTTTCGGAGTACACCAACAACTTTCATACCTTACACACAAATTTGGGTATCAAGGACTTCGAGTGGTACCTGATATTGAAATATTGTAGTGGTCTACATCGGTACATCCGAACTGAGATGGAATTCATCAACATCTCTTCACTTGGATCTGTCTATCGGTATGCTGTGAAAATCGATGAGAAATTTCAGAAAAATAACAAGTGATACTTTGAACCTGTGAATCCACCGCAGAAGAAAGGTAAGGGAAACCCTAGACCATAGAACACATGACAAGGAAAGGAGAACCAATCCCCTCCATAAGAAAAGAAGGGGAATTGAAAGATAAAGAAGGACACCAGGAAGTGGTGTGAATTTCATAAAATCCCTTGGCACAACACTGATGAATGTCACTCAAAGCAGTCATTGGTGGTCGATATCAAATATTCAAAATCAAATCCTGATTTTGATTGAGAACACAATGCCATAGGTGTAGACCATGGGAAGAAGATCATTGATGCAGAACCCACTGTCATTTTTGCTACCACACAGATTCAACCAGAGGATCCTGAAGAGTTAGAGGTAGAGGAGCGTCTCTTCCACTTGTAGATATGGGTGAATGGAATCCCACTACATTTTTTTGTTGACAACGACAACCAAAAGAATTTGATCTTAGCAGAAGTCATCAAGAGATTGGAGCTTCTGAAAACACCACACTCACAACCCTACACCATCGGTTGGCTAAGACAAGGAAGAGGTATCCACATTACTCAACAATGCCTCCTACCATATGAAATCAAGCCTTTCAAAGATGAGGTATTATGTGATGTGGCCCCACTTGAAGTCTGTGATGTTCTTTTAGGATATCCATATATGTGGCAACGTCATGTTGTATATGAGTCATGACCTCGTAGTGTCATTGTCAGTTTAGGAGGACAACTTTATCAGATACCAGATATAGTTGCACCTACCATAGTCTTGTAGGGTAGGAAGATAATCTCCCACACCAGGAATTTATCCCTCTTCACCTCCACACCCTATACACAGGGTCCCTTTGCTCAGCAGAAACAGGAAGAACACAGAGTCATTGTTTCCTAATCTACTCGAGTACCTCTACGATGCAAGGCCATGCATTAAAGGTGCTCTTACAGAAAAAATTATCCACACCAGTTCATACAAAGGATAACACGACAACCATAATTGTTGAACAACTCAAACGCATCCATTAGCAACAATTACAGCCCTACCGAGATGTCAAATAAAGACAACCTCTCCACTACAACACATGTCACACTAGGAAACCATCTCAACACATAGTTCGAGATCTGATACGAGATTTCACACAATGGAGACCATTGCTTCCTAAGGTGGGGGATTGATCCAACCACTCACCTATTTTACTGGCTTAGAACAATTGTCCATTTTGGCAGTTTCCTAGTTATTTTTCTATGGTTTTTCGGGTCCCAAACTTCTAGTGTCGTTTTGAGGCCCTAAATGACGTTTTTTGGCAATTCGGGGGGGGTGTGGAATGGTTTACAACAACAATCATTTGGCCCCATTAAAAACTTGTCAAGTTTAGATAGAACTTTCCAATGGGCTATTGAGCGCCCAACTCGGATATCATATGAAAAATTTATGACCCAGGGAAGTTGACAATTCAACTAACCAGCTTGGGGCCATAAATTTTATGACGGTTCATCTTCTAGGGTTATGTTTTGGAATTTTGGGGTTCTAGTATTTATTCTTAGTATAAATAGGCCCTTTTGGCCTCATTTTGTATTCATCATGGCACATATAAGTGTAGAAGGCGTATTTCTTCTCAGAGATAGCTACCACCATTCTAGTTGTTGTATTTACAATCTATTTTATTTATGTTATTTAATAGAATTTGTCTTTACTGTATCTCTGTTATCTTTGCAATATGGTTGTGTTTATTATTATTTATTTGTTCTTTAATTTCATTCCTACATAAATCTAGATCAGTGGTATCATAGCAATATGCTCTGTGATTGTTTCTCATCACATGCCCCCGACGAGGTTAGGCTATAGAGAGTTAGGTCTCAAACTAGTTTCACTCGGGGAATATCGCTCTCACCACCCCAAATGACCTCCCATTACAAAATAAAAGAGAGACGATGGAGTAGGAGATCCTATCAAGTCGTTGCTTAAGGAATCCCTCACATGACAGAGGGACGAGATGATGGATGGTTTCTCCTAGATTCTTCTACGAATTTCAGTAGCAGTAGATGCACCTTCAACGAGCAGTCATTTAAGAGATGCAACTCCATTCAAGGTACAAGTTAAATTTGATATTCCTTTATTTGAAGGAAATATCGATGTTGATGTCGTAGATAAGTTTTTGAATGTTCTAGAAGTGTATTTCTATGTCCACAATTTCTCCAATAGGGAAAATATCACCTTTGCGCTCCTTAAGGAGGTCCCCCATGTCAAAAATTGGTGGGATACTTTTGTGAGAAAAACTCATCAGACGAGTCTGGAATGTTTGATACAAATCCCACTTGGGCCTCTTTCATAGATTTTTCAAGGAACAACATTACCCCATGGGAAACTATGATGACCAGTACACCAAATGGACCATTCTATGTCAAGAGAGGGACCTGATGGTATCAGAGTACACCAAAAACTTTCATAGATTGCAAACAAAACTAGGCATCAAGGACTCCGAACAGAACCTGATACTAAAATATTGCAGTAGTATACATCAATACATATGAACTGATATGGACTTCCTTGACATCTCTTCACTTGGATCTTCCTATTGGAATGCTGTCAAAATCAAGGAAAAATTTCGGCAAAAGAACAAGTGATACTTTGGACCCACGAATCCACCACAGAATCAAGGCATATGAAACCCTGGCCTGCAGAACACAGGATAAGGAAAGGAAAACCAATCCTTGCCACAAGCAAAGAAGGGGAATGGAAATACAAAGAAGGACACCAGAAACTAGTGCAAATTTCATAAAATCCCTTGGTACAACACTATTGAATATCGCTCAAAGAATTCATTGGTGGTCGAGATCAAATATTCAAAATCATATCCCAATTTCTATTAAGAAACCAATGCCACAACCACAAACTATGGGAAGCATATCATTGATGCACTGTCACTATCACTACCACACAGATTCAACTAGAGGATCCTAAAGAGTTAGAGGCATAGGAGCGCTTCTTCCACTCGCAAATTTGGGTGAAGGGAATCCCACTACATTTTTTTGTTGACAACGGAAGCCAAAAGAACATGATATCACCAGAAGTCATCAAGATATTGGAGCTTCCGAAAACACCACAACCGCAATCCTACAACATCGGTTCACTAAGCCAAGGACAATGTATCTTCATTACTCAACAATGCCTCCTACCATATGGCATCAAGCCTTTCAAATACAAGGTACTCTGTGATGTGGCCCCACTTGAAGTCTATGATGTTCTTTTAAGACAACCATATATGTGGAAGCGCCATGTTGTATATTAGTCATGACCTCGCAGTGCCATTGTCACTTTGGGAGGACAAATATATCGGATACCAGAGACAGTTGCACATGCAAAAGTATCATAGGGTAGGAAGATAATCTCCCACACTAGGAATTTATCACTCTTCACTTCCACACCCTCTACATAGGGTCCCTTTACTCAGTAGAAACAGGGAGAGCATAGAGGCATTATTTCCTCATCTACCTGAGTACCTTTACGATGCAAGGCCATGCATTCAAGGTGCTCATCTAGAAACAAATCATCCATAATAGTTCATACAAAGGATAACATGAAAACTAGAACTGTTGAACAACTCCAACACATCCATCAACAACAATTACTGCCCTATCGGGATGTCAAAGAAAGGAAACCTCTTCACTTTAGCAAATGTCTCACTAGGAAACCATCTCAACACACAGTTCAAGAACTGATATATAATTAGATGTAGTGGATACTGCCCTATCGGGGGGAGGATTGATCTAGATGGATATTGGTTTCCACCCACCAGTTCCACTGGCTCAAAACAATTGTCCATTGTGCTAGTTTCCTAGTTATTTTTCTACGGTTTTTTTGGTACCAAAATTTCGGGGCCATTTTGAGGCCCTAAACGATGTTTTTTGCAATTTGGGCCCTAATCAAAATATGTAGATATTGGATATAATTTTCCAATGGGATATTGAATGCCCAAATTAGAGATCCTATGCAAAATTTATGACCCCGAGAAGTTGATTGTTCAAGTAACCACCTTGGGGACCCAAACTTTATGACAGTTCATTTTCTAGGGTTATGTTTTGGACTTTTGGGGTTCTCTCCCTAATTCTTAGTATAAATAGGACCGTTTGGACTCATTTCATATTCATCTTAGCATGGATGAGTGTAGAAGCCACATCTCTTCTCAAAGATAGCTACCACCATTCTAGCTGTTATATTTGTAGTCTATTCTATTTCCGCTATTTAATAGAATCTGTGTTTACTGTGTCTATTCTATATTTACAATATGATTGTGTTTATGATTATATATATGTTATTTTATTTCATTCCCACATAAATATGGATCAGCTACCTTATAACCACCACATTAATGAAAGACCGTTATGGACTTACATTAATGACACTAATGCTCACTAAGTCAATATTACATGTTAATTACACCAATATGTCCTCTTATTATTGCATCAATATTACATGCTAATTGCACCAACAAAAGGGAAATAATATATATATAACATCATGAAAACTATCCTATTCACCAAGTGAGCAGAAGTGACTACCACAAAGAAAACAACAATAGAGGTAACAACAAAATTCCCTTTTGAAGATGTATTGTTAGTTTAGATTCCATGTCCAAATATCATCGAACGAAGGTACGCACTTCACATCCTAAGTCATTAAAAAATTAATGGATACATTTCAATTATTGTATAATGAGAGTATCCCATATTATATAAGAGTGAAAGGACATGTAGAGAGAAAAAACAAAATCCCCGTCTTATTGTTATCAAAATTCTATGACTTGGAATGAATGAATTGGAAAAATGGACTACACACAGCTTTGTTTGCATACAAAACTACCTGGAGAAAAGGATAGATAAAAACAAGATTATAACTAGTGTTCAGAAAATAAGCCATAATGATGATGAAATATTGGGTATCAACTTTATGCATCCTAGTACAAGAATGATGGGAAACCAAGAGGTTGATGAAGCACTGATTGCATGAACTCAAAAATTAGACAAAGATAGGATGTGGCCATAATCTCAAAAAAATCATGGAACATGGATGGATGAAGTAATATCATGATAGTAGGTTAAAGAAACATGAAGTTGAAGAGGGATATATCATCCTCTTATATGATAGCAGGAAACAAAAGGTGGAGGAACCCAATTATGGATAGCTAGAACCATATCGATTGAAGAAATTATATGAAAATGGTTTAGCAAAGCTTGAAGTTATAGAAGGGATATCATATTCTAGGAGGGTTAACACATATCACCTACATGAATTCCATTATCAATAGAGGAATGGAAAGGGAAATGATACCCCCAAAAAAACCTTGCCCCAGGAATGTTTAATTTAGCAAAGCTTAGGATCCTCAGGCCTAAATGAATTCACTGTGAAAGAAGGTTGTAGGAGAGAGAAGCAATTTCATGTACACTGATCAAACATTCATGGTGAAAACTAAGCAACCATGAGATAAAATATGTCCAACATAACATTATATCAAGTATAATTAACCTCTCTTTAATACAATGATGATACAGTAGAGAGAATTCAAATACACTAGGTAGGATTCGAATTCACCAACTTGGGCTGACTCCGGTGCTAACTCAATGTGAGAAAATCACCACTGAGAGCTCACTAATATAACTCAGGACAACTAAATCAGATCACATCCAGTTAACTAAACAAGGTAGGTAGGAAAAGGTGCCCATCCTCCTTGAATCAGGGAAAAGTGGCGCTAGACTGACTGGAGATGAACTTTTTGATGCCCTTCTAAGGATAACTCAACACAGACTAGGGTGAATTGATTATGAAATCCCATGACTCAGTGTGGGATCCTAAATTATAGGGATTGGCCTCTGGATATCCTTATAAACACATGCAAAATGGTGCATCAAGTGTTAGGTGGGCCCCAAATCAGTCCCCCATGGCACTAATGAGGTGGAAATAAACTCATAAGCTAGGAAATGACAATTAGACTATAATGGTCAAAGGGAGGATTATTAATTAATCCCAACACCCCCTATTAATCCTAAGTTGGAAAACCTAGACCCTAGAAACAAATACCAAAGGTCACCCATACAATCTATTTCAAACAAATTTGCACAAAAAACCAAGGAAATGGGGAAAACCTCATGGGAAAACCCCCTCTCAAAATGAACAATAGAACTAGGGTCAAGCTTTTACACCAAGAGATTTACTGCTGAGTAAAACACTTGTGAAAATTTTTTGTAGTCTGCATCTCTATGGAGTAGTAATGCAGTGTGATGGTCCTTGTATGCACTAGTTCCCTAGTATAGTGCATGTAAACCTCTCCACCTTCTTCCAACCTAATGACAGATAAGAGAAGAAATGTTGTTGCTTTTGCAACCAATCTTGCATCTTTCGAACCTCTTTGACAGTATGGAAGAGTTGAACTTGGGATGACATGCCATGGGGCCTTGATTGATCCCATAAAATGGATTCCTTACCTTTCATGTCAAGAGAGAAATAATGTGCCCCTTAGGAATTTCCATGTAGATTTTTCCTTCCAATTTGTCATGTAGAAAGTTACTTTTGTCTCTTCTTTATGGAGGAAGAGTGACATGATCCAATGCTCATTTTTCTTTAGTGAGAAGAACTGTTGATCATACCTTACCATCATGAAGCATATATCTGGGAATTTTTAGCACCTCTATAGGAGAAGTGGATTTGCTTGAAATAGCGCAAGGCTCTCATTTTGAAATTGAGATCTTGTTCTCCTCTTGTGAGATGACTCTCCAGTCATGTTTCTAGCAGCCTCAATGACCTTTTCAACCCATTTAGGCCTAGGATTGGGAGTAAGTACTGGATCTGGATCTAGATCTAATTGAACTTCATCTTCAATTACAAGAACTGATTCAACTTGGTCCTTTGCTTTATATTTTGAGTCTGAATAATTAATGGAAACATTATCATATGAAAAAGGTTTAGTTATAATTAATTTACCTTCCCTTTCAAATGGTAGCTGAGATTGCATTGGATCTGGGTATAAAATAAAGTGTAAGAATTCATATTCTTGGAGGCATGGTTTGAAACACCTTTCTCTATCAACTTCCCAATAGATATATCTGATATCTCCATTGAGTCAGGATCAAATACAACTCACTTTGGTGATCCTGTATGATTCATCTGATATGCATACAACAAATTTGTTTCTAAGGAGGGAACATAGAGGAAATTCTTGAACAATCCATGCTCTAATTTGATTGAAACCTTACCTTCATCTTGGATTTGAGTATCATCTCCCATGTGAATAGTTGGACCATAAATAAGTTTTAATGAAGAGAATGATTCTTTGGATGAAACCATGTGATTGGAGGATCCTAAATCAATGAGGAATGCATGATATTTTGAAAATCTGGCCTTCGGTACATGGTGATTTAGGAGCATCGTGGCATGCTAGAAATGCAATGAGTTAGTCACATGTTGTGGCATATATTTTGATTTATTCTGTTTGTTGAGTCATTGTATGTTAGTACCATAGGAGCGGCTGCGTATCATAACTCCATGCGTGGAGATCAAACCGCATGCTTATTTTGATTCTGACAAAGAAGTTTTCATCATGCTTAGGAGTTTGTTTGTTTTCAGTTGAGGTGGTAGTAGTTTTAGGATAAATAGATAGTTTAGAGAGGTAGAGGGGGTTCTTCTCTTCAGCATTATAATTCCGAGTTTGCAGAGTAAGGGACAGGCATATGTCTGGTTTTACTTGTAAATATTTTGAAGAATTGGAAGGAGTGAGATCCAAGCTATGTGCATTTTTTCCTTTGTTTCTTAATAGAAGGATTAACTGTGTGTTTGTTGGGTTGTTGAGCCTTTACGCATGTGCTGTGTTGAACTGTGTGTCTGTGCAGAGTCGACTTTGGCATTTTCATGAACATTTGTGTTTTTCTGAGAAGTTACTGTATTCATGCATCAATTTCTTGCTTGAATAGTTGAAGTAGAGTGTAGATGCATTCATAAGAGTGTTAGACTAAAGAATCAGAATGATTGTAGGTTGGATTGATCAATTTCATGATCAATCGACACAACCCACAAGTTTTCTGCCTTAACAAGTTTTTATAGAGAAAGAACGGTGGAGATTGAGTCCACAGATCAAGATCTGATGGTCCAGAAGAATCCTGCAATAGAAGTTGCGAGGAAGTTAACAGATCCACAGAGATCTGAGAGGTCTGCATCAAAAAGAAGATCGACGATCGGCATGAAGGATGAAAATATCTAATGGCTACGAGATTTGTGGGGGAATAGTTTCGGAACTGAAGTTTCAGGGGAGAAACTTTGAGAAGTTGGCATCCCGTATCCCGAAACTCGATTTCGGGGAGGCCGTCTTGCGAGGAAAGTTGTAGGGCACGACTTGGGTATTTTGAGATCCCACATCCTGCAACCCAGCAGTGGAAACTCTGTTGCAGAAACAGAGTGTCGAAAAGGTGATTTTGGAGTAGAATTTGGCCATTAGGATAAATTTGGAAATCCTACCAAGTGTAGGAGCCTGCAGATCCTGGAAGTGCTATTTGGGGTTGGTTGCGATCAGATCCACTTGCACCAGTTTAGGTATCAGAGCAAGGAAGTTGAGATTTCCTGTTGAGGAATTCAATAGTTGCGATTGTGGGTAGAATTTCTGAAGCAACAAGGAGAATCTCATGAAAGAGAGAAGCATAGTTGTAGAAGCATGTAGAGTGCAAAGAAGAGTGCTCAAGAGGTTCTGCATAGAGGACCAGTATTGCCAAAAAACCAAGGGCCAAGAATAGGCTTGGTGAGGTAAGTTGTAATAGTATTAAAGAGAATTGTTATTGCAGAGGCTTAGTGTGAGAAGATCATTGCACGTATGGGAAGAGCAAGAGGTCAGGACAGGGGTCGACCGGGAGGGAATGCATAATTTTTGGAGGAAATGAGGGAGTTAAGGGCACGTCTAGAAGCCATGGAAATAGACAGATGAAGAGAGACAAAAGCAGGGGATGTAAGTGAACCTAAGGATGAAGAGTAAAGAGAAGAAGCTGCACCTATGCAGGAGACACCAGATTTAAGATATTTCAGATCTATTCTGGGAGCGACTTCAAGGCCGAGACCAGAGTTGCGTACTTATGATGGGAGTCTCGTCGCGGATCATCTCATTGACTAGATCAATTATTTGGATAAGTACTTTGAGTACGATGAGGTAGAATAAGACAAGAGATTTAGATTAGCGATGATGAGGTTGAAAGGGCATGCATCCTTGTGGTGGGATAGTGTGCAAATAGAAAGGAGGAATAAGCCATTGATAAAAAGCTGGGATAGAATGGTGGAAAAGATGAGGGCTAATTTCTTGCCCAAATATTACCAGTTAATTATGTATAGACAGATGTAGAACCTTAGGAAGAGGTTGTTAACAGTAAGAGAATACACTGAAGAGTTCTACAAGGTGAACCTAAGGGTTGGATATGTGGAAGAGTCAGCAGAGATGGATGCTAGATATGTGAATGGTCTAAGGATGGATATCCAAGATGAGATCAGCATGATATCGCCCAGAATGATGGAGGAGGTGTATCAATGTGCCTTGAGGGAAGAAGAAAAGATAAAAAGGAAGAAGAGCTTCAATAGAGGCCATGGTTCAGCCAGAGGATGAGGGCAAGCGACTGGAAGAGGAAGATTTGGACCACAGAGAGGAGAGTCTAGTAACTTTATCCAGCAAGAGAAGCATGGTAGAGGAGGTGATTCTAGTGGAAGAGGGCCTTACCAAGGAGGTAGAGGTAGAGGACAGGGCAGAGAAGCTGTCGTTCGATGCTATAAATGCAACTAGTTGGGGCATAATTCATTTGAATGTCCAGGAGAGAAGAAGTAGGACAGAGATGAGCCTATGTAGCTTAGAATGAGCAGCAGTAAGAATAATCGATGGTATAGGAAGTCTTGCTAGAGACAGGAGAGTCATTGATGATGAACAAGGTCTTGCTGAAACCTAAGAAGGAGCAAGCAGAGCCTGCTTAAAGAAAATCTTTATTCAGGATTGTGTGTAAAGTCCAAGGGAAGTGTTGTAAGATGGTGATTGATAGTGGGAGTACTGATAATCTTGTTTCCACAGAGATGGTGGAAAAGTTGAGTTTAAAGAAGACCAATCATCCTGTTCCATACAAAGTATCTTGGTTACATAAAGGACATCAAATCCTAGTAAGTGAGCAGTGTATAATTGATTTCCAAATAGTTCCATATAAGAAAAAGATTATGTGTGATGTGATGCGCATGGATGTTTGTCATATATTGTTAGGCAGACCATGGAAATTTGATAATAAAGTAACTCAGGATGGTAGGAGTAACTGTCATAGTTTAGAGAAGAATTGGATAACACATGTACTACACCCTTTTCAAGAAGGTAGTACAACAGGACAACCATCACCTAAAGTTCTAATGTTGTCAGGAAAAGAACATTTGAAGCAGGTTGAGGAAGAAGAGTTGAACTATGTTGTGGTATGTAAGCCAAGAGTGGTGATGATGAAGACCAGTGTGGCAGATCTACCTGAGGAGATTCAGGAGATGTTGAGTGAGTTTAGTGACATTGTGGTGTATTATTTACCTAATGAATTGCCACCAATAAGGGATAAAAGTCATTAGATTGATTTCATTCCAGGAGTTAGTTTACCAAACAAGGCAGCATGCATATTGACACCTCAAGAGAATGAATAATTGAGGAGGCAAGTCCAAGGATTGATGGACAAGGGATTGCTTCAGAAGAGTTTGAGTCCATGTGGAGTACCAGTAGTACTGACACCAAATAAGGATGGTGAGTGTAGGATGTGTAATGACTCCAGATCAATTAATAAAATCACTATCAGATATAGATTTCCATCACCAAGGATGGATGACATGATGGATTTCCTAAGTGGGGAAACATGCTTTTCAAAACAGGATTTGAAGAGTGGATATCATTAGATTAGGGTCAGAGAGGGAGATGAGTGGAAGACAACCTTTAAAACAAATGATGGGTTGTATGAGTGGTTGGTCATGCCGTTTAGATTGTCCAATGCATCAAGCACTTTTATGAGATTGATGAATGAAGTCTTGAGATATTTCATAGGTAATTTTGTGATAGTTTACCTTGATGACATTTTGGTTTTCAGCCGAAGAGAAGAAGAGCATCTAAAGCATTTGAGATATGTTTTAGAGAGGCTGCAATAGGAAAGGTTGTTGATAAATGTGAAGAAGCGCACATTTATGAAGACGGAGCTCGTATATTTGGGTTTTGTTATCTCCAGAGATGGGTTGAAGATGGATCCAGAAAAGGTGCAAGCAATCATTGATTGGCCTTCACCTAGGAACATATTTGAGGTAAGAGGATTCCATGGCTTGGCAAGTTTCTATAGGAAATTTATAAAGGATTTCGGTGGTATTTGTGCATCTATAGCTAGACAAGTAAGAAGGATAGACAACCATTTCAATGGACAACAGAGGTTGAAAAGAGTTTTTAGTTCTTGAAGAAGAAGATCACTGAGCAACCAATATTGAAGTTACCAGATTTCAACCACCCTTTCCAAGTGAAGTCTGATGCTAGCGGAGTAGAAATCAGAGTTGTACTCATTCAGGAGGATAGGCCTATAGCGTATTTTAGTCAAAAGCTGAATGATGCCAACCAAAATTATTTTTATTATGACAAGGATTTTTATGCTATTGTTCAAGCAATGAAGCATTGGAGGCACTATTTGATTCCTACAGAATTTGTGTTGTATTCTAACAACCATGCATTGCAGTATATTATGCAACAACCTAAGTTGAACCTGAAACATGTCAAGTGGGTTGAGTTATTACAAAGCTTTACCTTTGTGTTGAAACACATAAGTGGAAAGTCAAACATAGTAGCTGACGCTTTGAGTAGGAGACTATTGATTATGCAAGAGAATCAGGTCCAAGTTTTGGGATTTGAGCATTTCAGGGATTTGTATGAAGATGACATTGATTTCCAAGAAGCTTACAGGGCTTGTAAGAATCCAGTAGAGGTGGAAAGAGAACCATGGATGGATTATACCCTATAGGACAGGTTACTCTTTAAAAACAATAAACTATGTGTACCAAGGTGTTTTATGAGAGAGAACCTGATACAAGAGAAACATAATGGAGGTATGGCAGGTCACTTTGGAAGTGATAAAACCTTCGGATAGTTGGGCCATTTCTATTTTTGGCCAAGGTTGAGGTCTCAAGTTGAGAATTTTGTAAGCAGATGCAGCGTATGCCAGCATGCTAAAGGGATAATCCAGAACACAGGATTGTATACACCATTTCCTATTCCAACTAGGCCTTGGGGTTATGTGAGTATGGATTTCATTCTGGATTTTCCAAGAAATCAGAGGGGACATGATTCTATCTTTCTTGTGGTGGATAGATTCACTAAGATGGCACATTTCATTCCATGTTACAAGACTAGTGATGCCACACACATTGCTAACTTGTCCTTTGATGAAGTTGTGAAGATACATGGTTTACCTAGAAGCATTGTATCAGACAGAGTTGTGAAGTTCACAGGTAATTTCTGGAGGACCTTGTGGAAGAAGTTGGGTACCAGGCTAAATTTTAGTTCATCATATCACCCACAGTTTGATGAACATACCGAAGTAGTCAATAGGAGTCTAGGGAACATGTTGAGGAGTTTGATTGGGGAGAGTCCTAAGCAGTGGGACAGAGTATTAGCGCAAGCTGATTTTTCCTATAATTATTCACCAAATAGAAGTACAGGTATGAGTCCATTTCAAATTCTGTATGGAATGCATCCAAGAGGAGTGTGTGAACTTCATGACTTAGGTAAATTGGAGAAATGAAGTGCTGATGGTGAAGAGTCTGCTGTGAGAATTAGTGAACTGTAAGAGCAAGTGAAAGCAAGGTTACAACAGAGTAACACTAGTTACAAGGCTAGAGAAGATTCCAAAAGGAGAGAAAAGAACTATGAAGTAGGATATTTGGTCTTAGCATATCTAAGGAGAGATAGATTTCCAAAAGGGGAGTATAACAAGCTGAAGATGAAGAAGATTGGACCCTGCAGAATAATCATGAAATTTTTAGCAAATTCTTATGAGTTAGAGATGCCTACAGGAGTAGGTATTTCACCAATATTTAATGTAGCAGATCTATATCTGTATGTAACAGGGGACACTGGAACCTTTACAGAAGGTGAATATCCTACTCAATACTTACAATGGGTGGGACAGATGCTTGTGGCACAACCATTGGAAGTCGAGGCCATTTTGGACACTAGATTGATGAAGAGTACGAGGAAGGAATATCTGGATTATTTGGTCAAGTGGAAGAAGTGACCAATAGAGGATTCTACTTGGATGAGTGCTGCAGAGTTGGAGGCCAAGGGTTTCACTGTAGCTGATCTAATGAACAGGGGTTGATAATTTTTCTACCTTGCGAGTCTGATGCAGGAGCATCGTGGCATGCCAACAATGGGATGAGTTGGTCACATGCTATGGCATATATTTTGATTTATTTTGTTTGCCGAGTCATTGTCTGTTAGTACTGTAGGAGCGGCTACATATCATGAATCCCTATGTGAAGATCAAACCATAGGATTATTTTGATTATGAAAAAGAATTTTTCATCATGCTTAGGAGTTCATTTGTTTTCAGTTGTAGGACCACTCAGTTGAGGCGATCATAGTTTTAGGATAAATAGACAATTTAGAGAGGTAGAGGGGGTTCTTCTCTTCAGAATTAGAATTCTGAGTTTGCAGAGTAAGGGACAGGCGTATGTCTAGTTTTACTTGTAAATATTTTGAAGAATAGGAAGGAGAGAGATCCAAGTTGTGTGCATTTTTTACTTTGTTGCTTAATAAAAGGATTAACCGTGTGTTTGTTGGGTTTTTGAGCCTTTATGCATAAGCTATGTTGAACTGTGTGTCTGTGCATAGCCGACTTCGGTGTTTTCATGAACATTTGTGTATTTCTGAGAAGCTACTATATTCACGCATCAATTTCTTTCTTGAATAGTTGAAGTAGAGTGTAGATGCATGCATAAGAGTGTTAGGATAAAGAATCTAAATCATTTGCAGGTTGGATTGATCAATTTCATGATCAATCAGTGCAACCTGCAGGTTTTATTCCTTAACAAGTCTTTGCATAGAACAAACAATGGAGATTGAGTCTACAGATCAAGATCTGATGGTCCAAAAGAATCCCGCAACAAAAGTTGCAAGGAAGTTAATAGATCCACAGAGATCTGAGAGGTTCACGCCAAAAAGAAGATCGACGATCAGCATGAAGGTTGAAAAGATCTAACGACGAGGAGATTTTTTGGGGAAGAGTTTCGGAATAGAAGTTTTATGGGAGCAACTTTGAGAAGTTGGCATCCTGCATCCTGAAACCTGATTTTGGGGAGGCTTTTTCGGGAGGAAAGTTGTGGGGTGTGACTTGGGTATTTTGAGATCCCGCATCCTGCAACCTGACAGCAAAAACTTTGTTGCAGAAACAGAGTGTTGGAAAGGAAATTTTGGAGCAGAATTTGGCCATTAGGATAAATTTGGAAATCCTACTAAGTGTAGGAGCATGAATATCCCAGAAGTGCTTGTTGGGGTTGGCTACAATCAGACCCACCTGCACCACATGGAATCTCTCAGTATCTTCAATTTTGTCTCTAAATTCATCCTTCCTTGTTCCTTCATAGAGGGAAATATTGTGTTGTTCAAGGAGTCTTGACATTTGATCTATGGTATTATTCATACAACCTTTCTTTGTGTGATATCCTTTCTTATAATAGAAGCAATTTCCCTTGTCAAACCTATGATGTTTGTCCTTCTTAGATCATAATGATTGAAATGATGCGTCAAACTCTTCCCTAGGTTCGAATTCATTGTTCATATTATCCTTTTCTTTCTACTTCCTCCTTTATTGTGCATTCTTTGTCTCCCCATCCAAGAGAGATTGATTTATGGGGGATCTGAGGGCTCCCACCTGTATCAACTTTTCTTGTTCCTGAATAAGAGATTATGTAAAGGAAACAAGAGATGGAATTCACTATTTAGGATTAGTCAGTATCTCAGAGTTAAAGGAAGATACAAACACTGGGAATTATGGGTCAATTTTGCTCAGAATTGAAAGCACCAATCACTCATCCTTCTTGTCAATCCCGCACTGCTTGCACTGCATGACAAGGGATTTGAATTTTGAGAAGAATCGATGGATAGTTTTGAACTTGTTGGGTTGTAGTGTAATCATATAATTCTCTAGAATATGTCCTCTCAGCTCATTTTGCTTGCCAAACAAGGATTCAATCTTCTCCCATACTTACTTTGTATTTTTCAATCCATCAAGATGGAAGAGTAAATCCATGGAGATGTGAATGCATATGAAGCCAAATGTTTCATCTAGCTTGTTTAGATACTTCTAATTCTCAATAGTTTGCTGGGGTTAGATGTCTCTACCCATGGTGACCCTGTACGGACCTTTGTTGTGCAACACTATCTTCATATAAACCCTCCATCAAGATAGTTGAAGGGTGTGAGGATCCTAGGTTTCAAGGCTGCTGAATTCTTCATCTTGCAACTTCAAGCAACAACTAATTCTTCACAAATATCCAATTTACCTGCAAAAAAACTACAAAAAAAAATTCAATTCTAAGTCAAACCAAATCAAACATTCTCCACTTCAACATGTGCACTTTCTTTGGGTGCATCACACTTGGATAGACTTCTCTGGACAAAATCCAGAGGGATCAAGGCAATAATACCAGGAATTATGTGGAACTCAATTGCTTCTAGTGCATCAATGGAGGTTTTCGAGGTTTGAAGTTGGCATGAATACCTTCTCTGATACCATGTTTAATTTAACAAAGCTTAGGATCCTCAAGCCTGGATGAATTCACTGTGAAATAATGTTGTAGGAGAAAGAAGCAATTTCAGTGTACACTAATC
Organism: Pseudotsuga menziesii; assembly: GCA_001517045.1. Classification (NCBI taxonomy): domain Eukaryota; kingdom Viridiplantae; phylum Streptophyta; class Pinopsida; order Pinales; family Pinaceae; genus Pseudotsuga; species Pseudotsuga menziesii. The sequence goes on along the minus strand of LPNX010614161.1, from coordinate 419,538 downwards.
AAACATTCATGGTGAATATTTAACAACTAGGAGATCAAATTTGGTCACCATAACATTACATCAATTATCATTAACCTATATTTTATACAATGATGATACAATAGAGAGAATTTGAATACACGAGGTAGGATACAAATTCACCAAGTTGGATTGACTCTAGTGCTAACTCAATGTGTTAAAATCACCATTGAGAGCTCACTAATCTAACTCAGGACAACTAAATCAGTTCACAGTCAGTAAATTGAACAAGGTAGGTAGGAAAAGGTGCCTAACCTCCTTGAATCATGGAAAAGTGGTGCTAGACTAATGGAGATGAACTAACTGGTGCCCTTTTGAGGACAACTCAACATAGACTATGGTGAACTGATGATGAACTCCCATGACTCAGTGTGGGATCCTAAATTATAGGGATTGGCCTCTGGATCTCCTAAACTCGTGAAAATTGGTGCATCATGTTTTAAGAATGCCTCAAAAGAGTGTATTCCCCAAATGAGTCTCCCATGGAACTAGTGAGGTTAAAATAAACTCCTAATATAGTAAATGAAAATTATATTATGGTGGTCAAAGGGAGGATTATTAATTAATCCTAACAAGGAAGGAGATACCAATGTGAGGAAGGTGTGCGAGGTATTGGAAATCAAGGAAGTCACCTAGAAGAAACACCAAAATGAATCTTGAGAATTATTATCGAAAATGATTACTACATGAGTTGAACAAAAGTTCGCTCACATAGAATATTACCAAAATACTTGGAATATTAATTAATCCATGAATACGAATATAATTTGAATATTGAATAGATAATATATGAATTTTAAAATTACAAGGGACACGTATAAAAAGGTCCTCATGGTGACTATTCACCAAAATGAGATGTCTCTTAATCACGCTAACTATTAATTATTTTATTATTTTATTATTACTTATTGTCTTCATAACATCTCCTGTCTCTTAGAAAGTCTTTGTCCTCAAATCTTTATAATGTTATCGCATTGTTCATTGTGACATCATAGATGACAAAATATGTCGATACAAAATTTTAAGTGAAGAGCATAACTTTTGATATTTTGGCGGATCAATCCATCCCAAATTGATTTGCTGTTGATTGTTGGTATTTCCTATTGATCTATTGCCAAGAGATTTGATCACATTAGTACCATTATCTTTTGACATTTCCCCATTTTTAGGATATCGGTTTTTATGATTGGGTGTCGATAGAGAATTTTCACAATGACATTTTCTTTTAGGAGCATCATCTTTTGAACATTGATTTGAGCTGGAAATTGTATTTTCATCCCTTGAGGTTTTAATGTTTCATTCTGTATCTTTTCCAACTTGTTTTCTAATTGCATGTTGTCGTTTTGAAACTTGTTAATCAATTCTACTTGTGGCTTTCGGTCATCTTCGTACTTCTTAAGTTGTTCCTTAATATCTTCGTTATGACTTCTGATGCATTTATTTTCTTCCTGCTTGTCTAGAAGTTTTCCTTCAATGTCTTCTGTAGAGTGTTCTTTCTTCTGATTATCTTTCAATTTCTTATTTTTCATGACTAACATCTTATTATGGTTCTTTAATCTGAAATTTCTTTAGAATTCTTGGATAATTCTTTATTACTTTTTGTGATCTCCAACTTGTGTGCCTTTTTAGAGTCATCATTTAATTTTTGAAGAACATTTATCTGTTCTCAGCACTTGCCCATTTTTTATTCTTGATCTTCTAATTTATTTCGTATCTGCGTCAGTTCTTTATCCTTGTCATTAATGATTTTGTTCAAGCATATTATTCTTGCTTCATAATCATTTATTTATTTCTTTATATCTTGATTTTTTTAATCTCTGATTGAAATCACTTTTGTCTTTTAATTCCTGGATTTGCGCAAACAATTTTTATATACGATTTGTCTGGTAAGAAATGTTTTGTTCCTTGAAATTTTATTGTATATCATGTAGTTCAATCAATACTTCTGATTTTGTATTCATGTTGCCTAAATATTCATTGTCTCTATGATAACGCCTTAACTTTGTTTCTACTTTTTCTATTTGTAGTCGTAAACCAACTTCCATGGTCTTTGACTTCTTCGACGATAGATGGTCATTCTTTTGACTTTGAATTATTTGACGAGCCTTCAATTGACTTTGATTTCTTCGAATATTCTTCCTTTTATTTTGAATACTTCTTGACTTCTTTTTATTACGTTAAATAACTTTTTTCCTTTTCCAAAAAATTATTATTTCAATAAAATAATAATGTTTTTCCCTTTTTTGTTTGATAATAATAATTATTAATTAATTAATTATTATTATTATTATTATTATTATTATTATTATTAATGTTTTATATAAAATATATATTGTTTAATATATGTTTTTTTTTTCAAAAATTAAAATACTTAAAACTAATATAATTTAATATTGTTTTAAAATATTTAACTTTTTGAAAAATAAATTAGGGTTTTTAGGAGGTTGTGGGTTGGCAGTGGGGTGGTGGAGGAAGAGGAGAAGTGCACGAGTAGGAGAGGAGGGAGGGAATGAGGGGAGGTTGAAAGGGTGTGCATGCGTGGATGAGGGTGTGGATGTAGCTTTGGAATATAGAAGAGGGAGGTGGACTGGGAAGGAGCGAAGTAGAGGGTAGTGTAGNGGGGGGGGAGGGGAGGAGGAGTGATGCAACATGGGGAGGTGATGTTGTGGGGGGGGAGGGTTTGTAAGCGATGACAGTTGGGTGCAGGGGTGAGTGCGTAGGAGATGTAGCTGGCAAGAGTGTGGAGATGCGGGGGAGAGAAGGGAAAAACCATGGAGGGAAGGCATTGGAGGGGAGTTCAAAAGGAGTGTATGAGTGCATGGAGGTAGAGGGGGTGTTTAGTTGGACATCTAAGGGGGTGCACATTTTGGACAAGGTGTGGACTATGGACTGAGGAGTAGGTGGGAGCAGTAATAGTAGGAGGGAGCTATGTATGGAGGGGTGGCACAGAGCATAGGGTGGATGAAGCTGGAAGAGAGAAACATGAGGATATGGAGAGAAGGTGGTGTAGATGGAGGGATAGTGCACAAGATCAAGGGGGAAGGACTAGAGTGAATGAATGAGGAGTGAAGTGAGTTGCATGGGAAACTCTGATTTTCACAAACAAGATATGAATTTGATGACCACGGGCTAGATCAAGCAATGAGTGCTTTGATACCAATTGATATGAACAAAAGTTCACTCACACACAATATTACCAAAATACTTAGAATATCAAATAAACCATAGATAATAATATAATTTGAATATTGAATAGATAATAAATGATTTTTACAATGACAAGGGACCCATATAAATAGGTCCTCATGGTGACTATTCACCCATATGAGGTGTCTCTTAATCACCCTAACTATTAATTATTCTATTATTTAATTATTACTTATTATGTTGATAACACTACATCATATGTATATGGAATCTTAGGTAACCAATTAACCATTTTTGTAATATTCTATTTTGTTGATTTCTTCTAATGTGCATCTATGAATATTTGAGAATATATGAACAAAAATAGGGGTTGGATGGTTGTGGAATTCTCATCCAAAATTCCTTGATTATGATTATATTTGGTCCTTGAAAAATAATAAATCAACATGAGAATATAGGGGAGGAAATAATCTTGAGCATCAAACATCATTATCTTGTTGGAAGATGAAGTTGTAGATGCATGTAGATCACAGTTGGTGTAGAGGTTGATGAGCCTGGCACTAGAAAAAGGCCCAGAAGAAGTGATCGGTTGGAATAAGCACAAGGGGGTGTCCAATATTATTGATGAAAGGTATCATGGGTGATACATATTGATAATAGCATATACATGGGGAAATTGAAGGAGGATTTCTCGTAAGATTCATTTTTTGATATTGAAGGAATCCCAATGATTCCTTGACATCAGAAACAATCCTTTGAAGAGCCATCAAAGGAGAAAATGAGAGATACAGTTGAAAAATTATCAATGGAAGGTGATTCAATGATCAAATAACATGTTAAAAGCAAGACTAGAAGAACCATCAGGTGAAGTGTTCCTGATGCAGACTAAATATGCCCAAGGTAAAATGATCGATGAGATAAAAATGCATGTTTCCACTTCATGGGGAAAAGAAATTAATATGAAATAAAAATTCCCAATAAATGGAGGTTGCAGTACCAAATGAATAAGAAAATAATAATTGGAGAACAACTAGCATGGAAATAAATGAAGTATCGTCAAGTGGATGATAGGAATTCGAATTAATGAGGGACTTAAACTAATGAAAGGTGACAAATACCAAAGGATATATTTCACTATCATACCAAACACACAAGATGAGAGAAAACAATGTTTAGGGATTCACCTACCATTAAATGACAAGGTTTCAATGTCAAAATCCATTACCATGCAAATTCCAACCTCACTATGAAACAAGAAAAACATGATGATGGAAGTTTATTTCCACATAGAATCCTTTAGAAATGCACATGTGAAGTATAAGGAGAAAATGCATTCATTCATGATAATGATAACATAACAAATCATATGGACAAGTTATATATTATAGAGATGCAAGAATGAGACATATACTTCAAAGTCTATTTTTTATATACATATGTTTAAAATTAAGATTACATTTTATAGTAGATGTCATCTGGAGAAAAGTCCAAGTCCAACTAGAAAACGAACTATATGAGTAAATTTGAATGGGATTATTTGGACCACATATTAGCACCTTGGATAGAATATCCTCCTTGACATGTTGAAGAAGTTTAACATCCACCCTCATCTCTTGAATCTCTAGAATAATTGCATCCAAATTGACTATTTCCACCAAATCAAGCTCAATAGTTGATGCCAAGATGGAATCACTAGATGGAAATGAATACCTACCTATGTAAAAACCCACCATTTGAAGAGGAAGAGTGTCTAGTATGTCTAGTCATGGTTCAAAGTCCACATGACAAGGAAGGGAATCAAATGCGGTAGTAGGAAAGGAGGTCTAGTACGATGTTCCTTTGGTAACCATGACAGGAGCTTATGGAGGCAAGTATGGCATGTCAACAAGACTGGACTCGTTAAAGGAAATGTCAACCAAGTCAGTGGACCATTAAAAACTAATAAGTAAATTATCCATTTGGAAACAAGGAACAAGAAAATAGAAGAGAAGCAGTTAATATAAAAAACGGACAAGAACCCTCATTTAAAATTGATCACAAATAACTAGTCATTTAATAACATACACACAACTGGAAATTAAATAACTCATGATCTAGTGAATAGATCATCAAATCACCATCATGTACTAACACAAGTAAGACCAAATATCAGGAACACAAACCTACAATAATAGGAAAAGTTGATGGAAAAATCATATCTATGTCTAGGAAATATGGTTAATTCAACCAATTATGGAAGATAAAAAATATTTATTATGATAAGAAACCCACTTGAGGCCAATTCAAAAAGTAAAACCATATCATTGGGAAAAATAAGGAATGAGCTAAACTAAAAACCCCAATGACATAGAGAAATTAAAACCTAATGCATTGGAATGGATTGACAAATAATTAGAGATTCTAAGTCTAAAAACATATATCAAGTATGAAAGTGATGTCTATTAGGGAAGGGTAGGAGGAACTGATAATGACATATAGACATTTTGGTTAAAGAAATTTGTCAGAATTTGACACAACCCACAAATAGTGTCCATACTTACTAGTGGCCTTGGTATTAGGATTATGGGAGGTTGGCATTACCCCTCCAGTTAAAATTTGACATACCACACAAATATCTCCATTGGGATACGACAAGTTAAGGTCAACAAGAAAAATCACGATGAAGAAGAAAGAAACTAAAATTTATCACTAATAAGATCCACACTTAATGAAATGCATGGTAGTGATGGTGTAATCAAATATGCATACATGAATAGCCATATATATATATATACGAGTGGGGTGTTAAAGAATACCCCGTCCCACATGAAAGCACCAATATAAGATCGTTTGAGACAAAGGAAATAACCCAAAATCATAGCAAGATAACCCTGGAAATCTCAGATAGTGACCACCAAATTGCAAACAAAAAAATATATAGAGGCATAATGGAGAAATGACATAAAAAAAGGATCACATGCTCTCATTAGGACTGTACCAAGCAGGATGAATTCTGTAAGCGGTAGTTATATTTGATTTGGTGCATGTATAAATTAAAATCTATGAAGCAAAGCTCAAAGTCCTAGTAATTCCATGAGAAAGCATGGTTATCCTGATAACAATGAACACAATAAGGAAATTATCCAAGATCCCAAGAGGAACATATCTCTAGAATGTGATGGTCATGAAAAAAAAGAAAAGAGTTACCCGATATTCCTTAAGGTTAGATTGGGTATCTAGACATGGGTGAAAATGGACCAGCTAACATATGCCTTGGAGGAATTAAGGTACGCCTACCAGACAACCCAAGTGCGACTACTCAATAAAATATTTAGGTGAAAAAATGCAAATACATGGCCAAAAAATGGCTCTACCTCTTAGATAAGATAAAATAAGATGTAATACTAATGGAATGGAAAATATAATCAAGTACAACTTATATAACCAACTAAAAAAGGTAAGAGTGAATACCCATGCTCATTTTTTATGTATAGTTATATATTATAGATAATTTTGGTGCTCTTAATATTGTCTTAGATAAAAAGAATCATCCAAATAGCCACATGTTAGTACCATGCCTATACCATTGCTTTTGGGATATATACCTCCCATGTTTCTAAAGAAAAGTGGAGGATGATGTGCTAAAATTGTATCAAACCCTTAAATCTAATGAGGATGATAAGATTCCCATGTTTGAGACAAGGGGAAGGTTGTAAATACAATCAATTAGGGACTAGTTCAAGATGATAGATTAATCATACATCATCGTTTGTTGATTCCATGAGCACCCCACAAACTTCCTGAATCATGTGTGAAATAAAGTAGAAATAAGAGAGCAATGTAGACAATTTTTAATCACCAAAAATGATTTCTCATAGAATAAGCATAAGGGAGAATTCTAGAAACCACCACAAATGTGTGCAGGAGTTTCAATAGGGAAAGTATCAAAATTCTAGTAGTAGAAGCATACCATCTAGACCCAAATTTTACTATCCCCGAATTGGAATTCTATGATCCAACCAATATCCTCACAAAGAGGTATCTAAAGAAAAAATTTGGTTGGAAAAGGAAACCCTTATGAGAGAAATAATTCCACAAGTTACTCGGATCCACAAAGTAGATTTTTTCACAAAATATCATACAAGTGATGGATGACAAGACCTTGACATTAGAATTAGAGGAACTTGAAAGACAAGTTGAATGAATGGAAAGAACTGGATATATTTTCACTGACTTAGAAGAGGAGGTCATCCAACCCAAAATTTAAAAACCCTTGAAAAAAAAATGAATCCAATAGATATTGAGTTCCCATCATTGAATAAATAGGATGAATGGAATGAAGAAATAAACCATGACATAGACATGTTCATAGACACACTAAATTAGATATGTCATATATTAAGCGCATACAAATGAAACAATTGGTAAATGGAGAAGGTGTGGTATATGGAACTAGTAAAGTAAGAAAACCCTTCGCTTCTCAATAAGGAAAAAGTTGAGAAATTACACAATGACATAGATCGTATAAAAAAGGAGCTAAATCCAAGAATAGAACCTTGAACAAGGAAAACAATAAAGGAAGAAAACACCTCCCCAAAAGAAATACATCTAGATCCACAAGGAAACAAGGGATGAATAAGAATACCAAGAAAATACAAGAGGAATACGTAATGAATATTTCATACTCCAATCATGAAAAGGACACTAAAGAGTCAGATAATTGAGGGAATGGATCAGAGGTGGAAATCATGGCAATACTTAAAATTTATGCAAGGAATAAAATGAGTCAAATCTTGGAGCACCATAAGAAAACGTGACATAGCCACAATATAACTTGTATCTCTAAAGAAAAAGAAAACCTTAACAACATAAGGCTAACTTGTTGATACAAATGATGCTCAACAAAAAGAAGATTTAGCTCTATATCAATTGAAAATTAGGTACATGATCAAGGAAACAAAAACATGAAAGAAGGAAACACATAAGAAAGGGAAAGAAGAATAAAGGAAAAAGGAACAAGGAAATAAGACATCCCACATCTATAGGGCATGATTGAAGAAAATGGAAAAGGTACAAACACCCAAAACCTGATTAAGTTGAAACGTAATAGTGGGGATGAAGAAAACCTAGAGTCAATCGAAGAAGATATCATAAACAATTGAGGAAGCATTAAGTAGGGAAATTTTAGTGAAGATGACTAGGAAAATACATTGAAGAACATGGTCACCAACATAATATATACAAAAAAAATATTAGGCGAAATAAATGGACAAAATTCAAGTCCCAAATAATAGGGGAACATATGCACCTGATAAATAACACAAAAAATCTAGGAAGATAAGCATATAGAAATAATAAAAACAACGTCGCATGGAAAGTAAGATCAAAGGGAGGAAATGCTAACCCTTTGATGGGAAGAAATGAACAACAATCATTTTAAACCTATGAAATCATAGAAAAAATAGTTGAAACTGCAAAAGTAATGAAGGTCGAAAACACAGAGCAACAACAATAGTTACACAACCATTTTCTTGGAGGGCAATAGAACGAACCAAGGAACAATTGAAATTCCTTAGGAAATGAAGGAAAATATTATAGAATATGCAAAAGGAAACCAATGAAGAAAAAATAGTCTCCAAACTAAGCTCATAGCTAAAGGAAAGAAAAAAGAGAGAGATGATAGGACACACACATAATTATCCTAGGAATCAGAAAAGGGTATACTTAGAAATGTTATGGATATCTTTATTGTAGTAGATAAACCACACGTATTGATGGACATTAGTCATTATACAATGAAAATTCTCAAAGAATATGAAAATATGCAAATCAAAATAGTGGGACACACTATGATGACCAAAATGGTTAAGCCCTAAATGTTGGGCACATTTCCCCCTATAGTGTGGCGCATTACCCCCTATGTTGTGGTGTATTACATATTATTCATGTCATACTAGGTCTATTAGTGTGTCTTTTAGTTGTTATTGTATGCCTTGGTCTCCTATATCTATGAAGGAGATATTTTAGTTTTAGTCATCGATGTATCTTGTCTTGTCTTGTGTACTCCGTACATTGTGTAAGGATGTTCCTACCTCAAAGAGGATTGTTATTTAACTCTATTATTAATTATTAAGGGAAGTATTAATATCTTATTTTATATTTCTTTTCTTTTTATGCTATTTCTGGGACTTGGTTACATAAAATTTGGTATCATTGCTTTTTCCTCGGGACTGGTTTCTGCAAAACGAGTCATCTTGGAATTTTCGTTACAAGTTTTTTATACAAGGGTTAGGAGATCAAGGTTAAAAACCCACTTCTAAATAGGCTTAGATATCTTTATCCTTAAATTCATATCCTTATCCATTACAATTTTTGATATAATTACGGAGGAATCTATTGTGTTTTACTAGTCTAAAACAAGTGTTCTAGGGAAAAAGGTCATATCTAAGGAATACGAGATCCAAATTGAGTAAGATCTTTTGTATCCAAAATAATACGGACCGGGGTATATTTGTTAGTATTTTAAGCTACATAAAATAAATATTGGACACGTGGCATACCATAGAATTTCGTTATGCTGGACAAGAAAAAAATAATAAGATTTGGGATATTTGAATAACTTGTTTTTCTTACTTCCAAATTAGGACAGAACTATGGCATTGGAGAGAGGACAATATAGGGTACCATAGAATGAATTTTCAGATCGAGAGGAGTCGAAATTCAAATTTTACCTCAGTTACATTTTGGACTTAAAACAATCTTCTTATCAAGGTTTGAAAAATGTACATCATTTTCAATTTGAATAGATTTGAATAGAAGTATATATTTGCGGTGAAACCTAGGGTGTGATATATATTTCTTGTTAAAAATGAAACCAAAAGGAAGTGGAAAAAATCGCACTCCAATCAAACCCACATAGGATCCATCCCCGACATACGATTAAATGGGAGACATCTCTTAGAGTGTCCAGGTTGGAAGATTTGATTAAAGGAAATGTGAAAATGGATAATATAGTTAAGTTGGAAAATAAGATGACTAGTAAAGAGGATATCAAAAGGATGGATAGTTAAGAGGATCTCAAATGGATGGATAGAAAAGAATATATTCAAGAATTGAAGGAATTGATGAAGGATGTAAAACATAAATTTATTCCTCATGTATATACTCAAGAAGAGGATAAGGAGGGAAAAAGAGAATTATTCCAATCATCTCTTGAGAAAATTGAAAAAAAATTGGAGAGTAAGAAGTTTGAGTTTTCAAAAGTTGATGATTCACTACAACATCATGGGTTCAACTAAGGTCCAAGGAACTACTTTATCCCCCATATTGACATGATAAGGTTTGATGGAAAGGATCCAATCACATGGATTTTTTAGATGGAGAATTCTTTGATCTACACCAGGTGCCAACTTTGAAAAAGGTAATTATTACATCCTTATATTTAGAACATGATCAATTTGTATGGAACCAATGGCTTTGTGATCGTAAAAAGGACTCTATTATCTCTTGGTCTATATTCAGAGAATAATTGTTTGCACATTATGGGGATATAAATAGAAACACCTTATTTATCCAGTTGCTAAATATCAAGCAAAAAGGTTCAATTACAGAGCACATCAAGAAGTTTCAGAAGCTAACTCTCAAAGTGAAGAATATTTTAGAAGATAATTTGTTGGATCTTTTTATTGGAACCTTGAAGGATAAAATTCAACATGAGGTGTGTCTCTTTGAACCACTATCATTGGAGAAGTATTTTACGATGGCAAGGAAGGTTGAAGGTGGACACTAGAAATACCACTTTCAACACATACAGAAGGAATTATGTTCCTTCTTCTAACCAACATGGAGGTGGACACTAGAAATATTTCTTCCAACACATACATAGAGAATGATGTTCCTTCTTCTAACCAACCTCATAGGTTGACAAATCAACAACTAGAGGAAAGAAGAGAAAATGGTATATTCTTTAATTGTGACACAAATTACAGTAAGAGACATAAGTGTGGAAAAAATAAATTATTCTACCTAGAATGTGAAGAGGAAGAATAAAAAGAACATGAACCATTGTAAGGATATGAACTAGAAGTGATTAATCTCACCATATCTTGTCATGCTTTGGCTGGAATTAACACTCCTCAAACTCTCAAGATCGAAGGATATGTCAAAAATAAAAAGGTAACAATGTTGATTGATTCTGGTAGTACTCATAATTTCATCCACTGTAAAGTAGCCAAATATCTCAATTGCTTTTTTATATCTAGCCCTAGAATTTCAAGTAATGATTGCATATGGAGGAACCATCAATTGTTTAGGGAAATGCCATAATATAAATATTACTATGGGGGAATATGTATGGAATAGTCCCATGATTAATAACCCAATTAGAGGTGATGATGTTGTATTAGGAGTTCAATGGTTACGATAATTGGGAATGATGGATTTTAATTTTCAGAAGCTTTTCAAGAAATTTTCCTGGGAAGGACAATAATTTGTGTTAAATGGTATCACAGGTAAACCAAGTAAGGTGATCATCTCTAATGGTATGAAAAAATTATTAAAGAAAGAAAACAAAGGTGTAATTACATATTTGTACTCACTATATGTTCAAACATGTAAGGCTCCTATTTCTCCAGATATCCAAAGGGTCCTTAAAAATCCTTCCAAGGTATTTGAAGATATTCTAGTAAGTCATCCACATATTTGAGATTTGGAAAATTCTATTCACTTAAATCTTGAAAGAATTCCTTGTAACATCATACCTTACAAATAATCCTATGGCCAAAAGAATGAAATGGAACACATGGTTGAAGCAGTGACAAGAAAATCTATACTTCAAGTAGTGGAAAATCGCATGAGCACCAACAAGTAGTTCTCCAAATCCCAACAATGTCAAAAAACAAGATGAAACTACAGGAATATCGACATCACCATAAAAGGAGTTTTGAAGAAGAAAAAATCATATGGGAACATGAACAAATAATTGAAACAAGGACCAAACAGATCTAAAACCATTCTATTATTGAGTACCGCATCAAGTGGAAGAACTTACCAGTTGCGTATTTTACATGGAAAGATAATTCCTTCATACAGATGCATCCAAGTGTTGAGGACAATGCTTGTTTGAAGGGGAGGAGCATGATAAGCCCTAAATGTTGGGCACACTTCCCCATATAGTGTGGCGCATGATAACCCCTAAATTTTGGGCACACTTCCCCATATGTTGGTGTATTACATATTATTCATGTTGTCTTAGGTCTATTAGTGGGTCTATTAGTTGTTATTGCACACCTTGGTCTCTTATATATATGAAGGATATTTTTTCATTTTATTCATCATTGTATATTTTCTTGTCTTGTGTACTTGGTACATTGTGTAAGGAGGTTCCTCCCTTGAATATGATTGTTATTTATCTCTATTCTTCATTACTAAGGCATGTATTACTCTCTTCTTTTCTATTTCTTCTCTTTTTATGTTATTTTCTGGTACTTTGTTTCATAATTTTTTTTTATATAGATATGTAAAGGGAGATGAAAGTGAAGAATAAGCATATTCATGAGCTGCAGAACTAGCTGACCAAATTAGCACAAGAAACATAATGTATGTTCATTGGCATAGAAATTCCTAGTGCATCATAAGAAGCAGAAGAAATTAGGCTAAGGATGAAAGCAATAGTCAATTGCACCTAATGGATAGAGGCTAGCCAATATATGCAAGAGAAACATGGACACAAGAATAATATTGGAACACAGTTGAAGCATTGAAATATAGGGAGCAACAAATACATAAAAAATGGAACTCAATAGTGACAGAATCATATGTGGAAACTAAGGAACCAAAATAACAATAATAGACTAGAACTGACTTGATGGAAAGGTTACGGACAATTAGGACTTATCTCGAAAAAGTGATGTATAAGAAAGAAATAGTAAACCAAAACTCACGAAAGTGTGAAATCGAGACATATTCTAGGGAAGAATACTAATCAGGCATATTCAAAATGAAAGAAAGGATTGGGGAACTTGCAATGCTTCAAGAATAATTACACAGATACCAAGAAAATAAAGTGGAAACACTTCTAGAAATTTTAGAAGAATAGGAGAAAATAGAGATCGAAATGTTCAAAAAGGAAAATGGCTTTGACCAAGTAATTAAGAAGCGAGAGTTAAAGGATAATATCAAAGTAGGTGAGAATGAGAAGAACTAGAATATAATGAATCTTGATGTCAACAGTTTAATATAGACTAAGGATTCACTAGACAAATCACAAATAGGACAACAATAACTCAAGAAGCTAATCTATGCACAAGATTAGTGAAATAAAAGTTGGAAGCTATATCGAAAAGGTACATAGTAGTCGATGAGATAAAACCATCCCTAGACACCATTAAAGAAGGGATCACAATTGGAAGAAAACATGTGCAAAGGAATTGGAATAAGCAGTGAGGAATCACACAGTAGACAGAGATGGGAGCAATCCAAATAACCATACAAATATTAGATGATCACAAAGGAACACCTTAATAAATAATCACTGGAAAAGAAAAAAATCTAACCAAATAAGCATACAGAACCAACAAACAAAAGGAGAGGGCTAGCAAGTATCCATGAGAATACAGAGCATTACAAGATCAAATAGTTAGGGGAGTAAATACCCATAGATGATAATAGTCAAGCACTAGAAAGGGGATTGATCAGTTATAAAAGTATATGAGCAAGTTCATAAGTTAGTATAAATACAAGAATGTCAAATGGAAGAAGTTAGTTTTTATGTTGGAAGCTTGTAGACTTCTATTTTATTTTGTAGAACTTTTCAGTGAATGAAGAAAATATATATTTTGGTTTCTAGTGATTAATTTTGTGGGGTTATTTACCTCTATAGGAGAGGTTTTCCCATGGTAACTCTTTGTGATAGTCTTCATGGGATGTTTTGCAATTTGTTTTGAATGTTCTATTTTAAGTAAAGTACACTAATTATTATGTTTAATATTGATAATCAAATAATTTTTGGTTGATTATTGTGTGATAAGTTTGAGAATAATCCTATTGCAACTAAAATCTAGCCAATGACCAACCACATTTATCTTATTTGCACAAGTCCATTTATTTGATAACATATCCTCATACCAACAAAAACAAGTAGGGCTTGTTGGTCTAAATATGTAGTGATGGAAATAGTATGTACATTAAAATTACATAAGACACGACTATTTACAATAATAGAACCTCCTTCTCTTAATTACTATGACAATGGTTAGGTTTATAGAAATAAACAAAATTAAAACTTTAAAACTTTGAAGGTACGGTCTAGATAAATATTTCTCCAGACAACACAATACAACATAGTTTCAAGTTTTTCATGCAAGCCAAATTCAGGGAGTGATATTGCATTTCATCACACATTTTAATAATTGTGTCAACTAATAATAATTAACTTCTTAATTTAAATAATACCTGATAAATTATATCACATTTTAAATTTTCCTCAAAGACCTATTAATATCTCATATTGTCGGTCACATAGAATATCACAAACTTTTGGTTTTTCTTCCTCCTCAAAAACCTAGATTTAGTGATTTAAGGTTATCGATCCCAATATCATGCATGAAAAACTCCTTTGATTTCTTAGAATATTAATTCACTTCTTTTTAAGCTTATGGTGTCATTTGGAAATTATATGTTAACCTACAAGCCTCTCACCTCATGGTTTTCCAATACATTGATACTTATAGGGATTTCAAAACCCTAAATGTACATGCCAATAGTATTGAAGGAAAAACATGGCATAATGCATCATTTGATAACAACAACAAATTCAAAACTATCCTTGAATCCCCACATGGAAGTTACACCTTAAACTATGCAATGCATTGTTAAGTGTGAGGATAGGGGAATTGAGTCCTTTATCCCTTTAATAGTATGATTTGAAAATTAAAATCTTGTTACAATTAAATATTCAACAAACATATACATATCTTTTAATCCTTCACGACATCCCTGAATTGATTCAAACTCTTAGTCATCCACAATAATCAAATTTGCATAGTCAAGGGGATTTCATTAAGAATTCTTCAAGAAAGATAAAAAAGGGAATATAAATAAATTATATCACATTAAAGAACAACATTTAACATCAAAAATTCATTCAATAGGTGCATCACATCCTTACCTAGGATTACCACCCTATTTACCCTTCATATCATCTCTGTTAACCCAAAATTTCATGAAGGGTGTAATGAACAAAATATATAAATAAATAAATAAACCTTAATAATTAAATAAGCTAAATAATTAATGAAGAGACACCTTCATGAAAGGTTATTCCTCTTTATGAAAGGGCACCCAACATGGGTATTTTCACAAGCAAAAATTCTCATTGTAATATCATCTCTTATCAATCATATATTTTATATTCATGGATTACTCTAATCTAGCTTATCTACGCTAGTTATTTATGTAAGAAACAAAGTTTTTTTTTTATTTCATTGGTATCAGAGCCCCTTCTTGGGAATTTAATGATATTGGATTTTGGCCAAATAATTTTGGGAGTTTCTCCACACCGGTCCTTGACCAACCTCAATTTGTTTTGAGCAAAAAAATTAATTTTACTGAAGAAACACTCCATTGCTGCTAAACAGATTCGCCATTTTCCTACATGCACCCATTTCCTCCTCTCTCACGTCCACGCCCCATCTCTATCCATGCTCTACCTCCCCATATTTCTTTCCTTTATTATTATTATTAATTATATAGTTAAAAAAATGTTAATACTAATAATATTATTAAATATTATTATTATTATTATTATTATTATTATTATTATTATTATTAAAAAAATTAATGGAGTCTCATGGCAAAAAACAAGGAATATTTCCAAGCAATTTAAAAACTTATGTATCAGTGTTATTTCAAATAAAAGGAACAATTAGAGGGAAAGGCACTACTATTTCTATTGCTCCCAATGAACACAATAATTATATTAGTGATGAATTAGCTAATGAGTTAGCAATTCTTGAGTTAAATATAGGTGAAAGGTTAGACTTTTGGAATAAAAAAGAATATGCAATAAGAGATTTACAATGGAACATTGGAGATCATACCGACATCTCACAATTTATAGTTAAATCTTTGTGGAGTAGTGATGGTGACCTCTTTTTTTTTATTACCGTGGCTATAACGTTGGGGACTTCTATCTTAAATGTTGAAAAGAAGTTATGACATTTCCGTACAAAAAGAATAAAATCACATTGTAGGACATTAACATGAAGTCATAATCGGAAGTCGCATCATCTGAAGACTTCAGCGAAATATCAAAGGTGATGTTACAGAAAATTAGAAATCAATACAAATGATACACAAGGATTTCGACAGGGTTGTTGCAAGTAAAGAAGAAGAGATCTCTTGTTTAAAAGATCATAATCAGAAATTGCTTCTACAAATCAGGAAGGAAAAAGATAAATTTCAATGCAGTTAAAATTTAGAAGAGAATATTCAAGCTCTCTAGCAAAAATTAGTAGGAAAGGATGAAGAAAATTCCACCATGAAGAAGGTTAATCAAGAACTAGAAGAACAAATCGAGAAGTTAAAAAAGGATAAATAGTCATAAGACGAAAGGTTTGAGGAGATTCAGAATAATAATAATCTATTAGAGAACAAAATAGTTCAAATCTAGAAGGAAGCATCTAGACTATCCAGAAAACTAATTCTAGTTGAGGAAGAAAAACGAATACAATTTTGATTCCCATCACAATTCAAAAGTAAGTCAATCCAGCATAAGATAAAAAATCAACAAGAACTGCTTACCGACACCCAAACTAAAAGAATCATTTTGACCAATGACATGGACAAAATGAACATAAACAAAGGGGTTATAAATTTAGAAGCGAAAGACCACAAAATCTCCAACCTGAGCAAAAAACGTGAATATTTATCCAATAAGACTGTCAACAATCACCTCCGATAAAAATAGATCTTGGATGGACCACATCACAGACGATGCGACATTTTTTCCTTGAAATTCATTGGAATTCGTAACTCGTATCATCTCATTTCGTCAAGTGTCACAAGTACTAAAATAAAGGATAAAAAAATGACATTATAAGTAAGAAATCAGATGTAAGCCTTGTATTCAATAAATTTTTGAGGGAAAATCTTCCCTTAAGGGGAAGGAAATGTAATGAACAAAACATATAAATAAATAAATAAACATTAATAAATATTAATAATTAAATAAACTAAACTTCTTGATGAAGAGACACCTTGATGAAAGGTTATGCCTCTTTACAAAATGGCACCCATCATGGGTATTTATACAAGCAAATATTCTCATTGTAATATCATCTATTATAAATCATATATTTTATATTCATGGAATACTCTAATATGGCTTATCTATGGTGGTTATTTTTGTAAGAAACATTTTTTTTTTGTTTCAAAGGGGAGGACATTTAGCCCACTACAAGAAATACTCATGAGTCTTGTGAGGGAAACAAATAGGTATAGGATTATACATACTCCTTTCCTTCATGAAACATGTGGAGCACCCTTAGAAAGCCCATAAAAACCTGGGAAAAAATCCCCTTGTTGGGAAGTTAATATATCCTAAATCACAAAATGGGTATTTGAGATTTTTATTGAGCACTTTAGCATGTATGTTTAGAACCTACATAAAAAGCATATTTTTTTAAGTGCACCTACCCACTTTGTATGTTGTGAGATATATCTCAATATTTATAAGGTCGACACGTTCCTAAAATATTCAAA
The DNA here is from genome assembly GCA_001517045.1 of Pseudotsuga menziesii. NCBI lineage: Eukaryota > Viridiplantae > Streptophyta > Pinopsida > Pinales > Pinaceae > Pseudotsuga > Pseudotsuga menziesii. Next base: position 401,634 of record LPNX010614161.1, on the reverse strand, counting down.
ATAAACTAAATTTCATTTTTTAAAGCTACAAGAGTTATTCCACTTTGAAGCATTGGTTGAGGACTAAGTAATGCCAGTTTTATACATCTATGGCCCAAAAAAATTTAATTATTGACAAGTTATAGCTACTAAAACCCATGAAAACAATTTGTGGGAAAGAAGGCGCATCCACAGGAAAATCTCCAATTTCCTCTCCTCATCAAGACATTCTTAATAACCACCCAAAATAGAGTTTCATATCATTCATAAAATACACATAACGATCATAATTATACTAAACAAATCCTCTTTCCAAACAATTCCTTCGGTCAAAAAGTTGTTATGAAAGAAAGTCCAAAACTTTGATATATAAGTTTTGAACATGACTTAATCAATCTTAGTACACTTCATCTACATGAATTCTTCATTTAAAATATCATAATAATGAACTCAGTATACTCATAATTCTATAATATTAAATTCATAACCAAAAATTAATAGAGATATCAGTTACCTCTTCAAAGATGAAGCTCCAAGGAAATTGATTGTAAGGAGATTGATTTCCTCCCAACCATAGGCTATTCCAATGTAGAACGCCACCCTTGTGTTGGAATATGATACTATTAGGTAAAAATAGCTTGTCAAGGTTTCAAAAACTCCTCTTCTTTTCACTAAATGTTTCCAAGATACCTACCAAGCAAGTCATCATTGGTTCTTTGTTCAATCTCTCAACTAGCATAGCTCATAGCACTCACACCTTACTCTATACAACATAAGAGTCATGTGTTATCCCTAAGGCATGCACCTTGACTGCTATAGGGAAAATCTAGGGCATTTAGATATAGGTTTGAGATAAATTATAGTTTTAATTTTAAAGGTAAGTGGTTTCCAAATTAGTGAGCCATTCAGTTTCAGGTGGAATAAACAATAGAGAAAGGAGGAGGAGAGAAATACAACATAACTTTAAAGGATTTGTAGTTAAGAGTCATATATGAGCTCAAAATCATATCACAAGAATAATATGCAAATACATGAAAGGTTATGCTACTCATTCATAGATTCACACACATATAATCCATATCATAACAGTGTTATAATCTGGAAAGTTAGGTGAAATGGGACAACAATCCCAGGAAATGTACATTTAAAGCTTAAATGTAACTCGATATAGAATTTATTGGTTATGCAAAACATAAAACTTCTATATTCAAATTACTATTAGCATTAAACAAAAAAGAGGCACAATTCCCGCCATAACTTAAATGATCCTTAAACATGCATAGGTTATTGTATCCAACGAACTTACAATTTTTCCACCAATCATTTTTCTGGCTTCCAAAATTAGAACCCCTGCTTCCTTCTTAGAGGAAGAAAACCCCATTACATTTTCAATGATCCCATTTATAGAAATTATATTATGAGAGATCCTCTAAGTTTTTTATTTGGAAAATAATTTTAAAAATAAACCAAATATGCAGGAAATCGGGAGCAACTAATTTGAATCTCCCTAGATCCATGATCTAGAGATGTTTGGATGATGACTATGTGTTTAAAAATTAGCCACAATTATTTTATCGAAAATCTTGTCATAAACAAACATAATTTTCTCCTAAACCATTGCGACATTTTGAAAACCACCTGCCAATAAGCTAAATCACCTCATTCACGAAGTGGGTTTGGTCAGAATATGTTTCTAAATTTTGACACCCATAAAATGATGGAAATTTGTCCACATATATTTGAGTGGAAATTTTCTTTACTCTGGAATAATATCGATGATGTGTGAGATTTGAATGCCAAAAATTCACCCAATATCAGGATATTAATCCTCCCTTTTCCCACATAATCTATTTGTTATTTTTCCTATCTTATGAGGTATTCATCACTTCATTATTGCATGGGGGACACACCTAAGGCACACATACCACTCCCTGTGCCTGTTTTCATGAGTCTAGGACCTCTAGCGACCAATCCCTATATTTTAGGAACCCACTCTGAGTGCCACCGGTAGTCTCCAGTAGTTGACTCTAGTAGGTATTCATTTATGTTCAGTTATTCTCTGATTCCAATCAGTTAGTTCGCTCTCCATCACCTTAGAACCATTTTGCATAATTTAAGGGAGGTTGGGTGCATTTACTCACCTACCCTCATCAATTAACTGATTGTAGGCTAAATCAGTGATCTGAAGTTGCATTAGTGAGCTCTAGTGGTGATTTTCCCAACTTGAGTTAGCACCAGAGTCAATTTGCATTGGTAAATTTGAATCCTCTGCAAGAAATTCAAATTCTCCCTATTGTATGACTATTGTATTATAGAGACATCAATTATTATTCATGTAATAGTATTGTGACCATTTTTTGCCACATGTGTGTGTAATTTATGCCATGAATATATTGATCAGTTTACATTGAATTGTGCATTCTTCTGTAGCCTTCTTTTTATATTTATTTCAATATTCATGACTAAGGATCCATGATTCACTAAAATTTGCATGGTATCAGAGTAGGTATTCAGGCCATCTTCAAACCTTGGAAACTTCCATTGATGCACTAGCAGCAATTGGGTTCCACATATATATTGGTATTCTTGTCGTGCTCCCTCTAGATTCTATCTAGAGAAGTTTATCCATTAGTGATGCACCCAAAGAACATGCACATGTTGAAGTGGAGAGTGTTTGAATTGGTTTGATAGTGAATTGAAGTGTTTTACAGTGTTTTTATTGGTACATTTAAATATTTCTTGAAGAATTAGTTGTTCTTGAAGTTGTGAAATGGAGAATTCAACGGATTTGACTCCCATAATCCTTACACCCTTCAATAACATTTATTGGAGGGAAGATATGCATATTTTCTTGTGCAACAAGGGTATGTACAGGGTCACCATGGGCAGAGAAGTCAAATCCCAAAAATATATTGAAAAATAAAAGTATTCGAATAAGCTTGATGAAGCTTTTGGATTCATGTGCACGCACATCTACATGGGGATAATATTCCAACTTGATGGACTGAAAACTATGAAAGAAGTATGGGATAAGTTGTTATATATATATCACATAAGCTCGAATCCTTGTTTGGAAAGCAGGATGAGCTCAGAAGCGATATTCTAGAGTATGAGTTGGTAGCACTACAACCCAATAACTTCGAAACAATACAACAATTCTTCACAAAATGTCAAATCCCTTGTCATGCAATGCAAGAAGTGTGGGATTGATAAAAGGATGAGCAGTTGGTGCTCTCAATACTAAGAAAACTTAGCCCATAATTCTCAGTGTTTGTATTTATCTTTCATTCCGGGAGACTGTCTACTCCTAAATGGTGAATGTCATCCCTTGATGCCTTCACAAAGTCACTAATCCAAGAAAAATATATGTTGAGTGATATGGGAGATCTAAAAGTCTCCAAGAATCAAGATCTCTTAGATGGAGAGACTAAGAATGCACAAGCAAAGGAGAAGCGTAGACGTAAATAGAAGAAGAAATTTTATTTCAAACCTAAAGAGAAGCAAAATCCTTCAGAAGGAGCCTTTGGTTCCAAGAAGGACAAGCACAAGATTTTTGACAAAGCTAAGTGCTCTTATTGTAAGAGAGGATTTCATCCAAAGAACCGGTGTATTAAGAAGACCATCGATTAGATGTCTAAGATCCTTGAACATAACAACGTTTCCCTTCCTAAAGGTGCAAAGAATTTTGATGCTAGAAACAAGACTAATGAACATGAGATGTGCCATGCTTTGAAAGAAGGCTTCACTCAGTCAAAGTCATATCTCATTGATTATGGAGCCTCCAAACACATGGTTTACTCTGAAGAATCATTCACTTCTTTGGAGCTCTCTCAAGGACCAAGAATCCATATGGTAGATGATTCACAAATACCAGGTGTAGGGATAGGTTACATTTAAAATTGAGCATGGAAAGTTCTAGAATGTGCTCCATGTTCCCTCCCTAGAAGAAAAATTGTTGTTTGTATTCCAGATGATACATACTGGCTCTCCCAAGAGAGTCACATTGGATCCTGACAGAGTGCAGATCTTAGAAGTCTCTACTGGAAATCTGATAGTGAAAGGAGTTCTTAATCATGCCTTCTAGCCATATGTGTTTTCTCACTTTCTTCCTAAATCATATACGAGTGCCTTATTGACTCATTCCAATAACACAAGCTAGTTATGGAATTAAATATTTGGCCACATGAACTTCAAGTATCTCCATCAATTGCACAATGAAAACATGGTTGAGGGATTTCCTCTCATCAAATATTCTGAAGAAGTGTGCACTGGTTTCTTGGTAGGGAAGCATCCAAAGAAAATGTATGAGGTTGGGAAGACAAGAATAGTTTCCTCCACGCTAGATTTAATTCATAGTGATGTCTCCGAACTGATTCCCATGTCATCTATGAATGGATCCAGATACTTTCTGACCATCATTGATGATTGCTCAAGGTATTGTTGGGTCTACTTTCTAAAGCAAAAGTATGAGGTATTTGAGACCTTCAAAATATTCAAAGCATTGGTTGATAACACTCTCGAAAAAAAAGATCAAACCACTTAGATATGATAATGGAGGTGAGCATGTCAAAAGATAATTCCATCATCTTTGTGCATCAGCGTGCATTAAAATGCAACACTCAGTCCCATACACACCATAGTAGAATGGTGTAACTAAGAGAAAGAAAAGATCCTTGAAAGAGATGGATAGATGCCTTCTAGAAGCAAAAAGCCTTCCTCCATATCTATGGGATGGGGTAGTCAATTATGCTTCGTATAATCAGAATAGGGTGCCCCACAAGTAAGTGATTGGGGCTACTCCTTTTGAATAATTTATGGGACATAAGTCCAATGTCTCACATCTGAGAGTTTTTGGCTCCAAGGCATGGGCAAGAATTCTTATTGACAAGAGGAAAGCCTCCCAATCCCAGAATAGCGAATGCATACTGCTGGGATATGTAGATGATGATAAGGAATAAAAAATGAGGCACATTGCAACCAAACAGTGCTTCATAGATCATAGTGTTCAATTTTAAGAAGATCAGGTGCATGATCCATAGTCAGTCGAAGAAGAAGAAGGTATAATTTCTCATCCATTTCCATTTGCATATTATGATGCTTTGACTAATGTTTCATATTTAGAAGATGAGGATCTAGATGATCATGATATTGAGATTGAACCTCCAGGATATCCAGATCCAGTTACAACATCTACACCCAATCAGAGGCCTAAATGGGCCCAAAATCTCATTGAAGTAGCTGGGAATAGTGATGGGAATCCAAATGATAAAATAAGAACAAGGTCCCAGTATCAGGATGAACACGTTACACTCTGCCATTCAGATCCACTTCTCTTAGAGAGGTGTTTTATGATGATGGGGTTATATCCTCAGTCATATAAGGAGTCTTGTCATGATCCAAGGTGGTAGGAAACTATGGATGATGAGTTTGGTTCACTACAAGACAACCAAACCTAGGAGCTTGTCACTTTTCCTCTTGCGAGGAAGTTAGTTTAGTACAAATTGATCTACAAGACCAAGATAACAATTAATGGAACCAAAACCAAGTATAAGGATCCATTGGTGGAAAAGGGGTACTCACAAGTCCATGGGATGGACTACAATGAGGCATTTGCTCCTGTTGCAAGTATTTACTCTACAATACTAGTTTTGGCCATTGCAGCATCAAAGAGGTGGGAGGTACACCACATGGATGTGAAGAGTTCCTTCCTCCATGGTGACCTGGAAGAGGATATATATATATGAGACATCTTAATGGGTACATTGAATATTCATCCTTAGTTTTGAAACTAAGGAAATATCTCTATAGAATTAAGCAAGCCCTAAGGGCATGGTATGCCAAGATGGATGCATTCCTTATGTCACATAAATTTAAGAGATGTAGATCTGACTCCAATGTCTTCATGCCACAGAAAATGGGCTTATTACTGTTTATTTTTATGTATTTGGATGATTTACTCATTACTAGTATCTCTATTGCTGGATTGAGAGGTATCAAGTCAGCTTTAAGCAAAGCATTTTAAATGGTTGATATAGGACTATTAATGCAGCTCATTGGTCTCAAAGTAAATAAAAAATATTCATGAATCATGATTACACAGTATAGATGCATTGGGGACTTTCTCAAAATATTTTACATGACTGATTGTAAATAAGCACCCTTCCCATTCCTATCTGGCATCAGGTTGGAATAAGGTGGTTCCACACCACTGGTTGACAGTACACTCTATAGATAGTTGATTGGCATCCTATTGTATCTCACCCATCCGAGGCCATATTTATGCTATGTTGTGAGTGATGCTACCAAATACATTCAGGATCCACATGAGGTACATTGGAAAGCACCAAAGCGCATCTTGCATTATGTACAAGGTGTGAGGGAGTTTGGGATCCACTATTATGTTGGTGCACAGCTAGATCTAATTGATTTTATTGATTCAAACTGGGATGGTGATAGTATTGATAGGAAATCTACACTAGGTTTTGGTTCATGTTGTGATCTATACCAATATTTCGATCAAGCAAGAAGCAAGCAACTCTTTCTCTCTATTCAACTAAAGCATAGTATAGGGGGTGATGAATGCAACAATTCAAAAAGTTTGGTTGCATGGGATTATGACAGAGTTTGGAATTAAAACTTCTCCTTCAGTATACCTCTATCGTGGAAATCATAATACAATCAAGTTATTAAGTGATCTAGTTCAGAAGCAGCGGACCAAGCATATTGGAGTACGCATGCACTACATTCAAGAACTCGTGCATAGTAACACTATCACTCTACATTATCGACCTACAGAGGAGCAGATTGTAGATATGTTCACCAAGTCCTTCACTGAAAAGGTATTTGTATATCTTAGATATCTTCTTGGTGTAAATGCTTTACTCATCTATTGTTCCCAATTTACCTACTTATTTTGAGGGGGAGATTTCCCATGAGGTTTTCCCCATTTCCTTGTTTGTTAAGAAGTCATTTTTAATTCATTTATATTGTATGGGTGACCTTTGGCCTAGTTTCTAGGGACTAGGTTGTCTAGAGTTAGGATTAAATAGGGGTGTTAGTATTAATTAATCCTTCATTTGCCCACATAGTATATTTTTTATTTTTTCCTAGCTTAGGAGGTCTTCATCACTTCACTAGTGCATGGGGGACACACCTAGGGGCCACCTACCACTCACTGCGTCTGTTTGCATGAGTTTAGGAGCTCCAGGGACCAATCCCTATAATTTAGGAACCCACTCTGAGTGCCACAAGTGCCAATTTTCATGATTTAAGGGAGGTTGGGTGAATTTACCCACCTACCCTCATCAATTAACTGATTGTACACTGAATCAATGATTTCGAGTTGCATTAGTGAGCTCTAATGGTGATTTTCCCACACTGTGTTAACACTAGAGTCAGTTTGAGTTGGTGAATTCAAATCCTATCCAATGCATTCAAATTATCCCTATTGTATGACTATTGTATTGCAGAGACATCAATGATTATTCATGTAATGATATTTTGACCATTTTTTGCCTCATGTGTGTGTAATTTCTTCCATGAATCTATTGATCAATTTACATTGAATTGTGCATTATTGTACAACCTTTTTTTCATATTTATTTCATCCAAGCATGAGGATCCATGCTTCACTAAAATTAACATGGTATCAGAGTAGGTATTCGGTCCATCTTCAAACCTCAAAAACTTCCATTAATGCACTAGAAGCAATTGGGTTCCACATAAATATTGGTATTCTTGCCTTGTTCCCTCTAGATTCTATCTAGGTATGATGCACCCAGAGAACGTGCACATGTAGAAGTGGAGAGTGTTTGAATTGGTTTCATAGTTAATTGAAGTGTTTCTCAGTGTTTTTGTAGGTACGTTCAAATATTTCTTGAAGAATTAGTTGTTCTTGAAGCCGTGAAATGGAGAATTTAGCATCTCTAACTCCCATAATCCTTACACCCTTCAATTACCTTGATTGGAGGGAAAATATGTTTATTTTATTTCACAACAAGAGTTTGTACAAGGTCACCATGGGAAGATAATTCTAACCCCAGAAGTATCTTGAAAAATCAAAGTATCTGAATAATATTGATACACATCTCCAGGGAGCTAATGTTCCATCTTGATGGACTGAAAACTATGAAATAAGTATGGGATAAGCTTGAATCCTTGTTTGGAAAGTAGTATGATCTAAGTAGACATATTCTGGAGGATGAGGTGGTAGCACTACATCCCAGTAACTTCGAAACAATATATCAGTTCTTCACAAAATTCAAATCCCTTGTTATGCAATGAAAGTTGTGTGGGATTGATCAAAAGGATGAGCAGTTCATACTCTCAATACTGAGCAAACTTGGACCAGAATTATCAGTGTCCATATATTCCTTTCATTTCTAGAGACTATAAACTCCTAATTAGTGAATTCCATCACTTGATTTCTTCACAGAGTCACTAATCCAGGAATAAGATAATCCGATTCATATGGGATCTCTCAAAACCTACAAGAATTAGGATCTCTTAGCTGGAGAGACTAAGAATGCACAAGAAAAGGGGAAGTAGAGAAGTAAAGAGAAGAATAAATCTGAATTCAAACCTAAGGAAAATAAAATCCTTCTGGAGGATCCTCTGGTTCCAAAAAGGACAAGCACAAGAAGTTTGAAAAATCCATGTGCTCTTATAGAAAGAGAGGATTTCATCCAGAGTACCAGTGTATGAAGAAGACCATCAACTAGATAACTAAGCTCCTTGAATAGAACACCATGTCATTCCTGAAGGCACAAAGAAGTATGATGCTGGAAACAACATTGATGAACATGAGAGGTGCCATTATTTAACAACATGATTCACTCAGTCAAAGGTCTATCTAATTGATTCTTGAGCCTCCAACCACATGGTTTCCTCCAAAGAATCATTCACTTCTCTACATCTCTCTGGAGGACTAAGAATCCATATGGGAGATGATTCACGAATCCCAATTGTCGAGAAACTTTCCATTAAATTTGAGCATGGAGAGTTCCATAATGTGCTCTATGTTCCCTCCTTGGAAGAAAACTTGTTTTCTGTATACCAGATGGAACATATTGGCTCTCCCAAGAGAGTCACATTTGATCCTGATAGAGTGGAGATATCATAAGTCTCTACTGGAAATATGATAGTGAAAGGAGTTTCTACTCATGCCTTCAAGGCATATGCGTTTTATCACTTTCTTCCTAATTCATATCCAAGTGCCTTATTGACTCGTGCTAATAACACAAGCTATGACATGAAATATTTGTCCACCTAAACTTCAAGTATCTTCGCAGCTACACAATGAAAATATAGTTGAGCGATTGCCTCTCATCAAATATTCTAAAGGAGTGTGCATTGGTTGTTTGGTATGGAAGCATCCAAAGAAAAGGTATGAGGTTAACAAGGTAAGAAGAGTTAACTCCACACTATATTTAATTCACAATGATGCCTCTGGGCCGATGCCTACAACATCTATGAATGGATCCAGATACTTTCTATCCTTCATTGATGATTGTTAAAGGTATTGTTGTGTCTACTTTCTAAAGAAAAAGTCTAAGGTATTTGAGACCTTCAAAATATTTAAAGCCTTGGATGAGAACACCCTTGGAAAGAAGATCAAAGAACTTAGATTTTATAATGCAGGTGAGTATGTCAAAAGACAATTCCAGTAGCTTTGTGCATTAGTATGCATTCTAATGAAACACTTAGTCCCATACACACCACAACAAAATGGTGTAGCTAAGAGGAAGAACATATCCATGAAAGAGATGGATAAATTCCTTCTAGAAGCAAGAAGTCTTCCTCCATATATGTGGGGTGAGGAAGTTAATTTTGCTTTGTATATACAGAACATGGTGCCCCAAAAGTCAATGATTGGGGCCACTCCTTTCGAAGCATTGATGGTACATAATCCTAATGTCTCACATCTTAGAGTTTTTTCCTCCAAGGCATGGGCTGTAATTCCTATTGACAAGAGGAAATCCTTCCAATCCTAGAGTAGCGAATGCATACTATTGGGATATGAAGATAATTTTAAGGCATACAAACTAATAGACCTTGGAAACAAATAGTTCTCCATAGAGTGAACTATGCAATTTGAAGCAGATCAAGTCCATTATCCACAGTCAGTCGAAGAAGAAGAAGGTATAATTTCTCATCCATTTCCATTTACAGATGATGATGCTTTGAATAATGTTTCATATTCAAAATATGAGGATCTAGATGATCATGATCTTGATATTGAGATTGAACCTCAAGAATATCCATATCCAGATCCATTACCTACTCCCAATCAGAGGCCTAAATGGTCCCAAAATATCATTGAAGCAGCTAGAAATAGTGTTGGGAATCCATATGACAGAAGACGAACAAGGTCATAGTATCAGGATGAACATGTTGCACTCTCCCATTTAGATCCACTTCTCCCAGAGAGGTGTTTCATGATGATGGATTCATATACCTAGCCATAGAAGTAGCCTTTCCATAATCTAAGGTGTTATGAAGATATGAATGATGAGTTTGGTTCACTACAAGACAACCAAACCTGGGAGCTTGTCACTTTTCCTCTTGGGAGGAAGTTATTTCAATGAAAATGGATCTACAAGACCAAGATAGAAGCTGATGGAACCGCAACAAAGTACAAGTCTTGGTTGGTGGAAAATGTGTACTCACAAGTCTATGGGATGGACTACAATGAGACATTTGCTCTTGTTACAAGAATGGAGTCTATAAGACTAGTTTTTTCTATTGCATCTTCAAAGAGGTGGGAGGTACATCACATGGATGTGAAGAGTTCCTTCCTCCATGGTGGCCTAGAAGAGGAGATCTATATGAGACAACTTGATGGGTACATTGAATATTCATCCTTAGTTTTCAAATCGAGGAATATCTCTATGGGATCAAGCAATCCCCAAGGGCATGGTATTCCAAGATGGATGCCTTCCTTATGACACATAAATTTGAGAGATGCATATCTGACTGCAATGTCTACATGCAGTAGAAAGGGTGCCTCTTACTATTGATTTTTCTATATGTGGATGACTTTCTCATTACTAGTAGCTTTGTTGTTGGATTGAGAGGCATGAAGTCAGATTTGAACGAAGCATTTTCCATGATTGATATAGGACTGTTAGGGCAATTCATTGTTCTCAAAGTAAATAAAAAATATTTTGGAATCATGATTGCACAGCATAGATACATTGGACTCTTTCTTAAAATATTCCACATGACTGATTGTAAAGCATCTCCCTTCCCCTTCCTATCTGGCATCAGGTTGAAATAAGGTGGTTCCACACCACTGGTTGAAAGTACACTCTACAGACAGGTGATTGGTATCCTATTGTACCTCACCCATTCAAGGAAAGTTTTATCCTATGTTCTGAGTGATGTTTCCATATACATGCATGATCCATATGAGTTGCATTGGAAAGTAGCAAAGTGCATATTGCATTATGTGTAAGGTACGAGGGAGTTGGGGATCCACTATTATGTTGGCACATAACTAGATTTGATGATTTTTAATGGTTTAGACTAGGATGGTGATAGTACTGATAGGAAATGTACATTAGGTTTTGTGTTCATGTTGGGATCTGGACCAGTTTCCTAGCCAAGTAAGAAGCAAGCATCTCTTGCTCTCTCTTTAGCTGAAGCAGAGTATCAAGGGGTTGTGAATGTAGTTATTCAAGTAGTTTGTTGCATGGGATTCTGACAAATTTTGACATTTTCACTCATCCTTCAGTACACCTATATTGTGACAATAAGAGTACCATCAAGATATCCAGTGATCCAGTTTAGAAGCAACAAACCAAGTATATTGAACTACACATGCACTACATTCAGGAACTAGTGCATAGTAAGGATATCACTCTAAATTACTACCCTATAGAGGAGCATATTGTAGATATATTCACCAAGTCCTTCGCTAAAAAGAGATTTGTTTATCTCATATCTCTTCTTGGTGTAAAGGCCTGACTCATCTATTGTTCCTGATTTACCTACTTATTTTGAGGGGGGGTTTCCCATGAGGTTTTCCCCATTTCCTTATTTGTTAAGCAGTCATTTTTAAATTATTTATATTGTATGGTTACCTTTGTATTAGTTTCCAGGGCCCAGTTTTTCCAAAGTTAGGATTAAAGGGGGGTGTTAGGATTAATTAATCCTCCCTTTGCCCACATTGTTTATTTGTTATTTTTCCTAGCTTAGTAGGTCTTCATCACTTCACTAGTACATGGGGGACACACCTAGGGGAAACCTACCACTCACTGTTCCTATTTGCATGAGTTTAGGAGCTTTAGGGACCAATCCCTATAATTTAGGAACCCCCTCTGAGTGCCACCAACAGTCTCCAATAGTTGACTCTAGTAGGTATTCAATTATGTTCAATTATGTTTTGATTCCTATCCGTTAGTTCACTCTCAGCCACCCTAGTGCTAGTTTACATGATTTAAGGGAGGTTGGGTGTATTTACTCACCTACCCTCATTAGTTAATTGATTGTATACTAAATCAGTGATCCATAGTTTCATTAGTGAGCTCTAGTGGTGATTTTCCCACATTGAGTTAGCATCGGAGTCAGTTTGAGTTGGTGAATTCAAATCCTCTCCAAGGAATTTGAATCATCCATATTATATGACTATTGTATTAAAGAGACATCGATCATTATTCATGTAATGATATTATGACCATTTGTTTCCTCATGTGTTTGTAATTTATGCTTTGAATCTATTAACCCGTTTATATTGAATTGTGCATTCTTCTACAACCCTGTTTTCATATTGCTTTAATTTAGGCACGAGGATCCATGCTTCACTAAAATTAACACCCAAAATGTGAGCAACATCCTCTTTTCTATGTTGTGTCTTCAAATATTTGGAAACAATAAAACTTTCATTTCTCTACGCATTTTCTAGCATAGGAAGAGTATTTTATACAAAAAGTGTTGAAGAATTTCTTGTAGAAGCCTTTGTAGCAGATTATAAAATTTTGACTGATTACTTCCGACACAAACCCTGCTTTAGCCATACTTGATGCTTCTTGGACAAATTGAACTATTGGGAAAGCTATGAAGTCTTCACAGAATTATGAAACCACCCCTGATGTATCTTCATTGGCTGCATTCTTTGCTACACCATAAAAAATAATCCACATGGTCATGTTTCTCTAGAGCAATAGAAATTTAAGAATTTGAATCAAGTTTTTCATTCCTCCTTTCATATAGGCCCTACCATTTTGCAGTTTCTTGTCTTATACTAGTGATCATAAATTTAGTGAAATAAAATCAATCCTAGAACTTTAATCTTGCCAAATGTTTTGAACATTAAGAGCACCAAAAAAGTAAGCAACATCCCCTGCATTTGATAGATAACATGATGATAAGGAAAACAAAAATCATGATTGCACAAAGGTGCTTCAAATTAATGTCATGTATGATGTAATGCTTACATTGGTAGATTGGCTTATTTATTGTTGCAAACCATCCATCTAGATATTAAGGAGAGATGTTGATTGGAATTTCAAATTATCACACAGTTTTTGGCTCTTGGATAGATTTTGATGATTTGTAATTGATCTCATCCTCTATCATATCTCAAAACAAACCTTCCTTGAACGGGGTTGGCATGCTTCATTATTCATTGAAATATCCTCATCTACCATTTGATGGTGAAGATGTTCCTTCTTTATCTCTACTCTAGCATAATTGTGGTTCAAAAAATAGTGCTTTCTCATTATTCAATACAACAAAAGGCACAACCACTATATTCTCGTGCATGTCTCTCACTGTTTATGTAAATAACATTGACACCATACTTCTTTAGTACAACTACAACCATGTAAGAATTATCAATATTGTCATGCAAAGGTAGTTCCATAGCGCACTGTCATCTATAGTAGTTTAGTAGCGTAAGTGCCGAACAATTTAGTAGCACAACTGCAAAACCATTATGTAGAACTACTTTTTCAATGCAATTTTAGTCCTGAGAATGAATTTATTTTTCCACATGCATATAATTATACCAAGGATTTGTGCTTGCAAAACTAACAACAAACTCTATGCAAACATTGTGCCATCTTAGTATGTTTCACTAACTAATAATCAAATTTGAACAAAATCATGGAATTAAACATAAAATCATAATATAAACATCAAGGGTATGAAGTTTTTCTGAGGTGAAAGTAAAGTGATGATCCTTGAATAGGTTTAAACTTCTAGGTCTCAAGTTCAAAAATATAGACAATCCTAGGTGCATACCTAGGTACTAACATTGGCTCCTAGTGGGGATAACACTTCCTTGTGAGGTGCTAAGAACTCACATATCAGTATCCTTTCTGTTTCAACAACTTTGTGCCCTATGGTATTCATTAAGATTTGATATCTATCATGATATTGAAAACCAATCATTGTTGAAAAGAAAACTGGAAGACTATGTACCAGTGTCTCCATTGGGTTTTGGAGTCTGGTTGATGCTAATCTAATGCACATAAAACCTTATTAGAAATATAACTTATTTATATACACTTACCTACTCTAACCAGCTGAAATTTTTTGTTCAAGTGAAATCATGCTTCCAATGTAATCATGCAAGTAACCAATGGACTAGTCGATCTTCTTGAATGTGTTTCTTCAAAATAACCATTTGAAAAGAAAACAATAATTCATCATAAGACTAAATTTAAAATCACATTGAAACAATGGATGAAGCTTTACACTAATGAACTTTTCCATACAGATGGCCACAATATATTTAAGAATATAAAAACCATATCTCAATGGATTATCCTCAATGTATTCAACACTCTGATCTTCATGACTAATTTGATATTGTGAACTCTGAATTATATTGTTAAAAACAAACCGCTTCAGTTGTGAGACTTCTATGTATTCATAATCTAAATACAAAACTTATCTTCTACTATAAATAGAAAGCATGAGTTTCTCTTCCCACACATTACCCAAAAGGTCTCCTTCACTGAAATCTAATTCGTAGCAATCATATACTAGCTAACTAGATTCATGAAATTGATGCTCCAAACTTTTAGGAAGAATAAAATTTGTTTGTTCTTGATTTTCAACCTTAGTTCCCCGTAGTCATCAAACAAAGGAGGCTCATTGTAAAATATTGTTTGAGAATTATGTGCATAATCCTTTTGGTCAATAAATTTTGCATTAGGCTCTGTAATAGGATTCTGCTGGAAAAGAATTGATCCTCATCCTCAGCAATAGAAGCTATCATATCATTATAAATAAGTTATGAATGAAAATTTTCTATAGGTAATAATTTCATAATCTGTTTTTGCACTTTTTCCTTAATCTCTTCTAAAAATATATCATAACTGACAAAAGGAAAATCTCGACCTTATAAACTTCCTTCATCATATATATCATATAAATTACAAACATAATGAGTAAAACTAGAATTTATTTGAAAATTGTGAGATATAAATTCGTTCTCAACATATTTGTTCTCATAAGTAAAATCTCCTTTATAAGAAAAAAACATTATGAAAATCTTCTTCTTGAAATAAAATATCTTGACAAGGACTTGAAAACATATAATCTTGAATATCACCCTTTGCAGAATTATTGTCACAAAATATAAAAGTATAATCATCACTTACCATAGGAAAAATTGAAATATTAATTACAAGATCTGAAGGAAGACATAAATATGAAAAATATGCATCGACATATGAAGAAGAATGAAGGCCCAAATTTGATGTGCATTGTTTTTACCCTTGATATAGTTCTTCTTCATCCAAATCTTTGTGCAAGATTTGATCATGAAGTTTTCCACAAGCTTGAATATGATATTCAACACCTTTTTCCTATTTATTTAAAAGAGAAGTGTTCCAATGCATGAATTATGCCTTACTAAGAAAACAATGACCTCCTTGTTCCTTCAAGAGCAGATCATGAACAATATAGACTTCATGACAATCAAGAAGAACAAATTTTCTTTGGTCATGTAATCAAAACCGTTGTCCAAATATTGAGAACATATAATCCTGAAGGTCTTAATCAAAACAGGTTTGCTAATTTGTAGTATTAACAACAAGACACTTTGGGGAAGCAATTATATTCTCAACAAAATAATCATGATCCAATTTCATAGTAGGAGTACTATAATCAACTGAAGGTATATAATCACTTATACAATTAGCTTGTGGAAAACTATCAATGTCATTTACTAAAAAACACAGGAATAATGTATATCCATGTCTAGAGAAAAACTGAAATGATGTATAATTTTGATCTAAATCTGATTTATGTTGACGATCATCCTCCTGCTCTTCTGGATGTAAATGTTCATCAAAAACCCGATCTCCAACTTTATCACAGGCCCCAAAAAAATTCTCAATTTCTTTGGCATCAACAAATAATTATTCTAGTGATGAGGATCTTCTTTCTCTAAGATTAAAAACAATATAAGGGTGTTGAGATTCTATATAATACAACATGGTAGCAGTTTCAGAAGATTGAATATCCTAAAGAATACTGTAATAAAAAATATGAAATATCTTGTTGAATGTGGTAAGAACTTCATCCTCCTCCCTTTTCAAATAATTTAACTCAATCAAGTATTGATCAAAGGATTTGTTTTCACCCCAATATCTCAAAAAAGTACTATGACAATCAGGTCATGAACTAATGAAACACGCATCCAAATTTCTAAACCATAATGTAGCATCTCCAAATAAATTTCTGCAAAATATTCTCATAACTACATCCTCGTGGATTATTTCAAAATTATCAATGAAGTTTTCAAAAGCTTCCAGGCACTTCTCAGCTACAACATGGTCTTCTCCATTAAACATAGGAAGATACTTGAAAAAATTGGGAGGATAACCATTAAGAGTAGATAGTAGCTTCGAAGCTCTAAAAATGTTTTCTTCTTATTCTATACTGAACTTTTGTGGGTTGAAAACTGAGCTCAATGGGATGATTGCAAGATACAATGGGAATCACATGATGTAACTCAACTTTATTAGTAACAAGTTGACATGATTGATCATGTTTAGGCCAAATTGGTATATGTACATCATTTTTATCACAAGGTTTATCTAGAAGAATTATATCAAGATATATAACAAAAAAAGATGCACTACAACAAATTTGACTTTTAGGGGCAGTTGTCTTCCGCCTCCAAAAGTCACTTTTGGGGGTGGTTTTGTATTTGGAGGCAGTCTTTACAAAACCACCCCTAATAGCACTGATGCTAAAAGTTTTTAATTTTAGGGGCGGTTCTGAACCCCCCCTAAAACAAAACCACCCCTAAAAGTGACTTTTGGGGGTGGTTCTAAACCGCCCCCAAAAATGACTTATGGGGGCGGTTCTAACCCCCCGCAAGAGTCAATTTTGGACTTTTAGGGGCGGTTTTCAACCCCCACCCCCTCCCCCCCCAAAAAAGTCAATTTTGGACTTTGGAGGCGGTCTTTACAAAACTGCCCCTAAAAGTGACTTTTGGACTTTTAGGGGCGGTTTTAAATTGCCCCCCCCCTCAAAAGTCACTTTTAAGGGCGTTTATAAACCCCCCTCGTAGGTGTTAGAATAGTAGAGTCAAGCTAAACTAGTTAACCTATCTAAGCAACCAACACCATATCATAAAAGATAAGAACAAGAAAAGAAAAAGAAAAGAGAACATCAAAATACGTGGTTCACCCTAATGGGTTACATCCACGAGAAGGTAGTCTTTTGTTATCTCCAGAATGTCTTCTCCAATCTTACAAGAGAGCAAAGCACAAATACCCCAAAGAACATAGATGATGTACAACAATGTCACAATAGTACCACTACTACATCAAGAATACATGATATGTAGAGACTCACTTGACCCTATTATATACTAAGAGATGAGGAGGAATTACTCTCACATATTGCATATGGGATAATATAATTCTCCAAAATAACATCTCTTAATACAATACCATGGACAAATACTCTACACAAGTAAATAAACCACCATATAACTATGGGTTAAATGTATTACTCTTTTACATAAGATTGTAGAAAACTTCCGACATAATACAAAGACTGTTATAGCTCAAAATGACACATACATTATTACCTTCCAAGGAATATAATATATTCCAACAGGAGGTACCTATGGGGGTGGTTCAAAACCCCCCTTAAAACTCTTTGTTACAAAACTTTGGGGGGCAGTTTTAAACCCCCCTCGTAGGTACCTACGAAGGCGGTTCGAAACCCCCCCTTAAACTATTTACAAACCTTTGGGGGCGGTTATGAACCCCCCTCATATAAAATTACAGGGGGGGTTTTGAACCCCCCTTGTTGTAACATACAAGGGTAGTTTTGAACCCCCCTCATAGCCATAATAAATCATAATAAAATATATTTTATTTAAAACATCAACATTGCAATATCATTGGGGCATGAAGGAATCGAACCTTCAACATCCTTCTTGTAAAGTAGGCGCTCTAGCATTGAGCTAGAACCCTTTAATAATTGAGATAGAACCAATTACAGAAGGCTATTTTCAAATGCCCACCAACTGTTGTACTTGAGCCAACAAATTAATCCAAAGGCATGGGGATGTTTTTTGGTGATCTGGCTATCCAGCCATGGTCTCAAATCTTTATTCTAGTGTTCACAAGTGAAAAATACATGGCTGCAAATTTAAAGAAAAATGAAGTATGACTGTGTAAAAAATATGACTACACAGACAATCAATCCAAGATTGACTAAGTGATGAAAAATTGACCTAAAGCAGTTGCCTTATGAAAATGTCCACCGTAATTCATAGGTAAAAGTAAATGCCCACCCTAACCTGTCATGTCGTATCTTGTTGAAGTACCTATCTAACCATGGTTTCATATCTCATAAAAAGTGCCCGAAGAAAAATATATGGGTCTTCCAAAACAAGTCTTTTTGGGAAAATTAGTCAAAATTGCCTTGGAAAAATGACCACCATAATTCATAGTTTAATAAAAATTCACGCCCCATACTATAATACTATATCTTTCTTACCTGGATATCTAACCATGGTCTCATTTTTTCTTAAGAGTATTTGTGGAGAAAGTTATGGATCTCCCAAAACAAGGGTTCATGCAGTTTTTTGCACCAAGTTCACTAAAATGCAGGCCTAGGTTAGAGGAAGAATATTCTGAAGGTGAAATGAGTTGTGTTGTGCTTAGTGAGATATTCTACATCATCTAGTGACATTGCTTTAGGGTTTTGGTGAAATAAAAAATTCACCTTGAAAATGGCACAGTTATCCAAGTGTTAAAACTAGTAATAAAAGGTCATTTAGAAATGCCCGCCACATGTTGCTCATGTGCCCAAAAATTCAGCAGATGACATGGGTCTGTTCCTTGGATATCTTCCTACCTATCCATGGTTTTATTTTTATTTTTGGTGATCACATGTGCAAGGAATACATCTGTCAAAAATGAGAAAAATCATAATGGCCACCAAAGATGAACTATGAAAATGTGTCCAAGTGTTAAAAACGGGAATTGAAGAGGTGGTTTGGAAATGCATGCCATAGGATGTGGTTGTGTATATAATTTTATCCAAAGGTGTGGGTCTTTTATCTGGTAACTTGTCTATCTATCCCTAGGTTCAGTATCTGTAATAAATATCAGATGTGTGAAATATAAATTTTCCAAAAAAAAAAAAAGTTATATGAAAAGCCATTTTGAAATACCCGCTAGAGGCTTTGTGTGTTCCAATAAATCTATTAAAAAATATGAATCTCTTCTCTGATGATCTATCCATATATCCATAGTATCAGATCCTAATCTGGTGAACATACGTGTGAGATATGGATTTGCCAAGTTGGAGAAACAAAATGTTTACCTGTTAAAAATAAATGAAATTTGCCTAAGTGTTAAAACCAGTCATCGAAGGATATTTTCAAATTCCCACCAATTGCTGTATTTTATCCAACAAATTAATCCAAAGGCATGGGGATGTTCTTTGGTGATCTGGCTATCCAGCTATGGTCTCACATCTTTATTATAGTGTTCACAAGTGCAAAAGACAAGGCTGCAAATTTAATGAAAAATAAAGTGTGACTGTGTAAAAAATATGACTGCACAGACAATCAATCCAAGATTGACTAAGTGATGAAAAATTGACGAAGTGATGAATAATTTCCCTAAAGCAATTGCCTTATGAAAATATCCACTATAATTCATAGGTAAAAGTAAATGCCCACCTTNTTGACTAAGTGATGAAAAATTGACGAAGTGATGAATAATTTCCCTAAAGCAATTGCCTTATGAAAATATCCACTATAATTCATAGGTAAAAGTAAATGCCCCCCTTGACCTGCCATGCCGTAGCTTGTTTAAGTACCTATATAACCATGGTTTCATTTCTCATAAAAAGTGTCTGAAGAAAAAGATTATGGGTCTGCCAAAACAAGTATTTTTGGGAAAATTAGTCAAAATTTCCTTGGGAAAATGACCACCATAATTCATAGCTTAAGAAAAATGCATGCCCCATTTTGTAAGGTGGTAGCTTGTTTACCTGGATATCTAACCATGGTCTCATTTTGTCTTAAGAGTGTTTGTGGAGAAAGTTATGGATCTGCCAAAACAGGGGTTCAGGTAGTTTTCTGCACCAAGTTCACTAAAATGCACGCCTAGGTCAAAGGAAGAATATTTTGAAGATGAAATGAGTTGGGTTGTGCTTAGTGAGATATTATACATCATCTGGTGACATTGGTTCAGGGTTTTGGTGAAATAAAAAATTCACCTTGAAAATGGCACAGTTGTCCAAGTGTTAAGACCAGTAATAAAAGGTCATTTAGAAATGCTCGCCACATGTTGTTCCTGTGCCCAAAAATTCATCAGATGACATGGGTATGTTACTTGTATATCTCTCTACCTATCCATGGTTTTAGTTTTAGTTTTGTTGATCACATGTGCAAGGAATACATCTGTCAAAATGAGAAAAATCATAATGGCCACCAAAGATAAACTATGAAAATGTGTCCAAGTGTTAAAACCAGGAATTGAAGAGGTGGTTTGGAAATGTGCACCATAGGATTTGGTTGTGTAGATGATTTCATCCAAAGGTGTGGGTATTTTGTTTGGTAACTTTTCTATCTATCCCAGGGTTCAGTATCCATAATAAAGATCACGTGTGAAATATAAATTTTTCAAATTGAAAAAAAAAATTGTCTGAGAAGCCATTTTGAAATGCCTGCTAGAGGCTCTGTGTGTGCCAATAAATCTATTAAAAAGTATGAGTCTCTTCTCTGATGATCTATCCATCTATCCATCATAGTATCGTATCCTAATCTGGTGGACACACGTGTGAAATATGGATTTGCCAAGTTGGAGAAAAAAATGTTTTCCTGTTAAAAATAAATGAAATCTACCTAAGTGTTAAAACCAATTACAGAATGCTATTTTCAAATTCCCACCAACTGTTGTCCTTGATCCAACATGTTGAAAATATAGAATATGGTTTTCAATGTTTTCAATAGGATTTCGGTGATGACAAAGGAATAACCAAGGACATGATGGCATAGTGAACTTAGTGAAATTCAAAGGAAAGACAAAGGTAGTGATGACATTGAATGAATGATGATATGGAAAATATAATGACATGGAATGACATAGACGATGATGTGGCATGAATATGAAGTCATTTTTTCGTTATGACATCATTCTGAATGGAATAATTAGTCAAAATTGGTCCAAGTAGCCTTAAGAGAATGCTCGCCATAATTCAGATTTTGAGAAAAATTCATGCACCATAGTACCAGGCTATAGCTTGTTATAGTGGATATCCAACCATGGTCTCATTTTGACTTCATCACCTATGAGGAGAAAGTTCTAGGTCTTCCAAAACAGGGTTTTGCATCAAAGCGAGTAAAAATGACCAAGTGTTGGAAAACTGGCTCAGGTGGCCTTGGGAAAATGCCCGCCAAAAATTGTGTGTTGAAGAAAATACCTGCACCACATGGGGTCTTGTAGATTGGTATTTTTTTATACCTGAACATATATTCATATTGTTCTGAAAGTTCCTAAGGGAGAAGTTATGGATCTGCCAAATAATTGTTTTGTGAAAATTGGACCTAGTTTAAGAGAGAGCAAAAATTGTCCAAGTGTAAAAATCCCTAAGTGGCCTTAGGGAAATGCCCTCCACATCTCTTAGGATGATGATAAAAATATTTTGAGAATTTGGATCTCTATATTGTTTTATGTATCATGCAACCATGTCATAATCTTGACCAAAGAGTCTCTGAGGAAGAAGATATCAATCTGCCAAAAGTGCCTCATATTTGCACTACTCCAGTAAAATGCCCGCCTAAGGAAAATGAAGAAGAGTCTGAGGGTGAGAAAAGTTTTTTTTTGCTCAATGATGTGTCCTACATCCTCTAGTATCATTATTTCATGGTTTTGGTGAAATGAAAAATTCACCTTGAAAAGGGCACAAATTGGTTAAGTGTAAAATATGCTGGTAAAACTGCCTAAGTGGCCTCTGTAAAATGCCCGCTATAATTTCTATTTGATGGATAAAATTATTATGAAGGTACATTCCTCTATATTGTTTATTGGTGCACCTAACTGTATTATAAAATTGTCAAAGAGGTATCTGAGGATGAAGTTATTAATTTTCCAAAAGTGCCTTCTGGCAGGTTTTGCGTTGTTTCAGTACTGGTAAATCTGCCTAAGTTGGCTCAGGAAAATGCACGTCTGGTCTTAGGTGTTAATGATAAAATTAATATGAGACTATCAGGATGTATCTTGTTGATACGTGTATCTATCCATGGTGTAAGATTTTGTTCTGGAGATCACATGTGTGGAAAATAGGTCTGCAAACTTGGTTAAAAAAAAGAGAATGTTCTTTTGCTTAAATAAAAAAAAGGGCTAGCTACAGGAATTAAAAACAGAAAAAAGGAGAATGCTATAGGAAATAATGCACAGAAGGAAAAATTAAAGGTCGTGATTGTTAATTAGTTTAGATAGAAATGGCGTGAAAGATATATTTAAGATAGGTATTTAATTTCATTAATTAAAACAGAGATTTGAAGGGGCGTGAGATGCACATAAAGTTTAATTAATTAATTAATTAAAAAAATATAAGAAACACAATGATAAATTAATTATCTAAGATTCAAAGAGGTGTTAGGATGAAAGAACATGAGTTCAATCTGTAAGGGTGCAATGGTTAAATGTTTAACAGAATTCTGGATTAAATGTTTATCAAACTGAGTTTTTAAAAAGGTGTGAAGATGAAAGGGTGTGACTGTTCTGAAAAGGTACAATGCATAAAAAATGAAGAATGTATATATATAGAAGAATATTGAAGCAGATAATATGTGTCTCTATGGATGAAATATGAATATCTAAAGAAGAAGGAAGAAGCCCAACAACATGATAAGACATAATTAAAGAAATTATGTTTGGTTTTATTTGAAGGTTCTGTAAAGAACAAAAATAAAAGAGAGTGTTGGGTTATAAAGTGACTAAATGAAGTAGCATTGAAAAAAAAGAATAAGAGACAAGGTTGAGTGCACATTCAAGAAGAAGAAGAGCATAATAGAATACAAAGACCAACAAAGTAAAGAGGCTAGTGAAGATCTTTGTAGCATCAAGACATAGACCAAGTGAAGAAAGTAAGAATAACCAAGGACATGATGATGTGGCATGAAGATGAAGTTATTGCTGCATTATGAAATTACTCTGAAGAAATTATGGAAAAATGGTGAAAATTAGGAAATTGACCAAGTATGGAATAATTAGTCAAAATTGGTCCAAGTAGAAAATGCCCACAATAATTCAGGTTTTGAGAAAAATGCTCACACCATGGTACTAGGCTTCAACTTGTTATAATGGATATCCAACCATGGTCTCAGTTTAACTTCATCACCTCTAAGGAGAAAGTTCTAGGTCTTCCAAAACAGGGTTTTGCATCAAAGCAAGTAAAAATGACCAAGTGTTGGAAAATTGGCTTAGATGGCCTTGGGAAAATGTCTGTCACAAATTGTGTGTTGAAGAAAATGCTCGCACCTCATGGGGTTCTTGTATATTGGTGTTTTTTCTACTTGGTCATATCTTCAGATTGTTTTGAAAGTGCCTGAGGGAGAAGTTATGGACCTGCCAAATAAGTGTTTTATGAAAATTGGACCTTGTTTAAGAGAGAGAAAAACTTCTCTGTGTAAAACTGCCTAAGTGGCCTCACAGAAATTCTCTCCACATCTCATAGGATGATGATAAAAATATTTTAAGCGTTTGGACCTCTATATTGTTGTATGTATCATACAACCATGTCTTCAACTTGACCAAAGAGTCTCTGAGGAAGAATATTTCAATCTGCCAAAAGTGCCTCCCAGCCATATTTGCACTACTCCAGTAAAATGCCTGCCTAAGGCAAATGAAGAAGAGTTTGAGGGTGAGACAAGTTATCTTGTGCTCAATGATGTGTCCTAAATCCTATGGAGTTCAGTGATGACAAAGGAATAACCAAGCACATGATGGTAGAGTGAACTCAGTGAAAGTCAAAGGAAAGACAAAGGTAGTGATGACATGGAATGAACAATGATATGGAAAATATAATGGCATAGATGATGATGTGGCATGAATATGAATTCATTGTTGCATTATGAAATCACTCTGAAGAAATATGGAAAAATGGTGAAAATCACGAAATTGACCAAGTATGGAATAATTAGTCAAAATTGGTCCATGTAGCCTTAAGAGAATGACCGCCATAATCTATGTTTTGAGAAAAATTCTTGCACCATGGTACTAGGCTATAGCTTGTTCTAGTGGCTATCCAACCATGGTCTCAGTTTGAATTCATCACCTCCAAGGAGAAAGTTCTAGGTCTTCCAAAACATGGTTTTGCATCAAAGCAAGTAAAAATGACCAAGTGTTGGAAAACTGGATCATGCGGCCTTGGAAAAATGCCTTCCACAAATTGTGTGTTGAAGAAAATTCCCACACCTCATGGGGGTCTTGTATATTGGTGTTTTTTCCACCTAACCATATCTTCATATTGTTCTGAAAGTGCTCAAGAGAGAAGTTATGGACCTTCCAAATAATTGTTTTATGAAAATTGGACCTAGTTTAAGAGAGCAAAAATTGTAGTGTAAAACTACCTAAGTGGCCTCAAGGAAATTCCCTCCACATCTCGTAGGATGATGATAAAAATATTTTGAGAGTTTGGACCTCTATATCGTTGTATGTATCATACAACCATGTCATCCTCTTGACCAAAGAGCCTCTGAGGAAGAAGATATCAATCTGCCAAAAGTGCCTCCCAGCCATATTTGCACTATTCCAGTGAAATGCCTGCCTAAGGAAAATGAAGAAGAGTTTGAGGGTGAGACAAGTTTTGTTGTGCTCAGTGATCTGTCCTACATCCTCTGGTATCATTTTTGCATGGTTTTGGTGAAATGAAAAATCCTCCTTGAAAATGGCACAAATTGTGTAAGTGTAAAATCTTCTCATAAAACTGCCTAAGTGGCCTTTATAAAATGCCCGCTATAATTTATATTTGATGCATTAAATTATTATGATGGTACATTCCTTTATATTGTTGATTGGTGCACCTAAACATATCATAAAATTGTCAAAAGGTCTCTAAGGATGAAGTTATTAATTTTCCAAAAGTGCCTTCTGTTAGGTTTTGCACTGTTTTAGTACTCATAAATCTGCCTAAGTTGGCTCAGGAAAATGCACTTCATGTTTCTTTTATTTTATGGAAATCCTTATCAAAACCATAGTACTCGTAAACAATTGATATAGATATAGTACTCGTAAACAATTGATATAGTACTCGTAAACAATTGATATAGTACTTCATGTTTCTTTTAAGAACCTGAAAATAATAAATATACTTTAAATTTTAATCTAATTTGATCCATGTAAAGGAAATTGGTTGAAGACCCTGGCCTATAAGAAGAGCCTCCATCTCAAAGTAGAAACTCGTAATTTGATACAGGTTGCACATAAAGTATTATCTATTTCCACTGCTAATAGACATAAAACATGACAAGATTTAATCTATGGAAGGGTAATTTAGATGAAGACATAGTGTCTATTGGAAGAGGCCCTAACTCACGGGATAAACCCATCATTTGAAACAAGTGCACAGAAAATATAATCTACTTTTCTTGCTAATAAATGACAAGCCAAATTTGCAAACAGATAGTCAAAAATCAGGACGAAATTGTAGAGACAGGTGGCTTCTTTGACCATATGACCAAGAATTATCATCTAATTATACATACCATGGTCCATAACTTAAACAAAGATAAAAAGTGCAAGATCCTATATTCAAAAGCAACCTATCTATGCTAGTCAAACTTGCTTCCTCGCGGATGAGGTTGTGGTTCAGCAGTGGAATATCAGTCCACTTGTCAGGTTAAATTCTAGGTGCAAGTCCTAGGTGATTTTGACATAAGAGTATGCACTCGGGAAATTCTAGGATTAAGAAGAAAATGTCGTCACATATTGGGAAATTGAAAAAGATGTCGATATCTATTGCACTCGGTGAAATGGAAATGAAACCCTATGAAAATCTATAAGCACTCACACAATTTGCAAGAAAAGAAAAATATAATAATATAGTCGGCGATTGAGGAAGGGTTTTTCATGAGATCGTTGTTTGATGCATCCAAGTATCCTAGATATTGGACATTCACAAATAATTGAACCAAGCAGAGGCCTGAAAAGATTCCCAATCAGGCAGGGATGTCATCGCTTATATTATTTTCGGATAGAATGAGGGTGTGAAGTTTATAGGATTTTTAAAGAATAAGGATGCTCCCTATGAGCATGTTTTGGAATATACCCTAATAGTAAATGGATTATAGATTGAGGAAGGAATCTGGGAAGGCTTCAAATACAATATGAGTAAGTGCGTTTGAATTGCTGAGAATAACACTTAGTACATACATTAAAAGTACCGGGCAAAATATTTCAAGGATTTCTAAGATTAAGACAGGGTGCGAAATCCAGTTTAAAAATAAACTTGAAATAACATTCAAGGATATTATACAATCAAAATACCATCATCAGCAAGTGTTCCAAATTCAACATCAAGAACAACAAACAAAGTATCATATATCAATTGTAGCAACAAAGCATATTTTTAATGAAAATAATTTTTTTAGTCATTAAGTTCAAAGTGTTTTTTCCACTAGTAAAGATGTATTTTCAGAAACTGAGAGAGGCTTTTCTTCATAACGGGCCAATATTCAAAAACCTCTCTCAGTTTTTACACAGGTATTATAGTTTGGGAGAACTTAAGTCATCGTCAAAGGGAAATTTTCTAGAATTTTAGTTTACTGTTTGAGTCATCAACTTCAAAATACGATTCCAAGGATATGGAGGAGCATATGAGAAAATGAAGACATGGGTTTTGTCACTCACATGGAAAATTACAAAAACCTATCTCATATTTCAGACAGATAACACAATTTGAGATATGAAGGTGGGGCTTTGAAGCCTATTTTTCAGCAGTCCGCTTCCTAAAATGAAGCAAATCAGTCGTAATTGTTTTAGAGTTCAATTAGATTTCGAATTCAAGACTAGGTAGAGGTTGTTTTAATATAAATTCATATTTATTTGATATACAATAGACATGCTTCAAGAGGATTTTTTCCGTGGAATGTTATGTAGTATAATAAAACAAATGGAATGAGTGGATTTGGCAGCCAATTGGGAAAGTACAAGTGTCATGGTGAGAATTGACCCCCAACCCCCCTAGGTGGACCAAAGGAGCTTCAACTAAGCCCAAATAGTCACGAAACCTCATGTGAAGTGTGTTGGGTCATTAATGGGTTCTAGGCAAGCGTGGGTGAGAATATAGAGGTGAGTGGGGTGCTCTAGGTGGCAATAAATGCTCCTAGGATAGCTAAAACATGCCAAATACACCACCTAGCGAACTTAGTCAAAACAAGTCCCCAAAAATCAAGAAAAAAATGCCCCAAGACATTAAATGAGGTTCACATGTGCTGGGTTGACCAACTAGGGTGCTGTTGTAGGTGTGAATAAGCCAAAATAACCAGTTATAATACTGAATCAGCTCTCCTAAGTCTTAAACCATAGGATAGCATTGCATGAAGGAAAATAAAGTTAGCCTAAAGTAAAAGAACTATGTACTAAGGATGTATTACTGCTCCAAATCCCCCCCTTAATCGAGACTTAGTACAATTTAATCAAAAATATTTATTAAGGCCTTGGCAACTAAGGCACAAGTCACCTTTTACAACAGAATTTTTATTTATCCATGTAATCGAGGTAAGGAGGAAAACCTCATGGGACAGAACCTCCCCTCAAAAATGGATATGACAGAGATCAAAATGTCTTCAGAAAGTCCTCTTCTTCACTTGAATGAGCTTAAAGAACAACTTCTTGGTGATGGACTTGGTGAAGATGTTGTGGATGCCAAGATCATGCATCAATGCATCAAAGTGTTGTAAACAAGGATCATGTGGAGAGGCCCTTTGATGGTCATAAATTGATGATGGAGGGGCATAATAAGAAATTATTTTGATGCAATAATACTCTGATATGACAGCGTAATCAACCATGGAAAATATATCTCTGCAAACTCTTTCCCAAATAACATCAAAAGATTCAACAAAATCTGCATTATGTGTAGTTGTTGTATCATGAATAAAACCATGAATCTTTCTCCCAATTTGATGAAGCACCATCAAAAATATGTAACAAATCTCATGAGGCTCTGAAATATCAGAATATATGTCATACACAGCATAAAATATCAGAGGTATGGTGTCTCCATGAGCGAATGGATCCATAGGAAGAGAAGAGTGAGCAACTAGATCACAATTGCAATTGAGTGAACCTGGAAGGTCTGGAGACTTGAGATTCAAACCATGGGTGGTGAAGGAAATTCCAGACATATGGAACAGCAGTCCCATTAAGGAAAATGATATGGCTGTACAACCAATGAAATACATGCAAGACATAACAACAACATATACAAGAGACATCGCATTGGAAACTAGGCAATTTTCTGAATTTCCAACTAGCGAACTTGAGGGTTGATGGGTCTTTCAGTCATGAGATGGTTGGGGAAATGAGTCAATGACTATAATAGTATATATATCAGCCTGTATACCACCTTGATAATCAGAAATGTAAATATCTGAATGGATTTGGGAAGATCTTTCGGAAGGCACATCAAAAGCTAGTGAAAAATGACTAGTTTTGGGAGGAAGCTTTAATGACTGGGAATTTTTTTAATGAAGGGATGGAGGTTTCAGGTTCTGATATATAAGAATGTGAATCAGAAATAGAGGCATCAGAAATAGATAAAACAGAATTGGGTTTTACCCATGCACCCAATGCATGCTCAGCCTTACCATTTCCTTACTTGTGGTCCCATCCTTTTGCAAATTCTAGAAGAGCAATGTGGGTCTCCTCAAGGAGCTTGGTCATGATGTCCATTTTCTTTCTAAAGCAAGGTCTCTCAAGATGTGAACCTCTGCAATAATCACATGTGGGTCTTTCTTTCTTGTTTCTCCTCCTATATTTTGAGCTCCCATCAGTAGAACTAGAGCTTTCTGAACTTGATTCCTTCTACTCTTTCTCCCTTTGCTTCAAATATTTCTTCTTGATCTGGCATTGATTTGATACACTAGAAGAAATATATTGATCCTTGTATTTGATGATGGTACGCATTTGTATGAGCTTATCCTACTCCTAAGTCAAAGACTCCATGAAATCTGCCAGCGCAGGCATCTTCCAATTTCTGGTTGTCATTTTTCTAGAGTGAAATGTTGAAACATACACAGAATAATCCGGCCCCAACTTAGAAAGGATGGACAAGATAAGATGATCATATTTCTTCTTTATGCCACATTGTTTTATCTGAAGTACCAGCACTTTAAACTTGGTGAATAAATCTTCAATGGTCTCGTAGTGAGTTGGGCTCAGTGGGATTAGCTCATTTTCAAGATGATGGCCTCTCATTTCATCTGTCTTCCCGAATGGTGACTCAAACTTGACCCAAAATTCATTCGGTGTGCCAATAATTTCTATGTGAAAGAGAATTTCTCTTGAAGTGTCAAGGCAGAGCATACCAAAGGCCTCATCAAGCCTATTAAAATACTTAGCTTTCTCCACAGCAGAGTTTGGCTCGGTTTCAGTTCCCATGGTGACCCGGTAGAGGATCTTAGACCTCAACCGGATGACCATCTCAGCCTTCCACTCAAAATAATTGAATGGAGTAACTAGATCTCAATTTTTCTCCATCCTGCCTATGCAACCTGTGACAAAAATGTTGTTAAACCTACAAAGCAAACACTTAAGTTTTCTGGAAATATGCCCTAAACGGTAACTCAAACCTCACAATATTTGTTTGTAGCTCCAACTAGCTCTGATACCATGTAATAATTTACTTCTTAATCAGATCTAGGATCTAGAACAATGTTCACACATGAATGTTTTGACAGAATGTGCAAGAGAAACAATCAAAGAGACAGAAGATACATGGAATATCACATGTGAATGGTGCTAATTTCTGATCATATTACTATTATACATCTTTTAGATGTTATATTACACATTTATAATACATTGGACCAAATTCGAGTGGATCTAGTAGCCAATTGGGAAAGTACAAGTGTCATGGTGAGAATTAACCCCCAACCCCCCTAGGTGGACCAAAGGAGCCCCAACTAAGCCCAAACAGTCACGAAACCTCATGTGAAGTGTGATGGGTCATTAATGGGTTCTAGGAAAGTGTGGGTAAGAAGATAGAGGTGAGTGGGGTGCTCTAGGTAGCAATAAATGCTCCTGGGAGAGCTAAAATAGGACAAATACACCCCCTAGTGCACTTAGTCAAACCAGGGCCCCAAAAGTCAAGGAAACAACACCCCAAGACATTAAATGAGGTGCACATGTGCTAGTTTGACCAACTAGGGTGTTGTTGTAGGTGTGAACAAGCCAAAATAACCAATTATAATGCTGAATAAGCTCTCCTAAGTCTTAAACCATAAGATATCATTGCATGAAGGAAAATAAAGTTAGCCTAAGGTAAAAAACTATGTACTAAGGATGTATTACTGCTCCAACAGAAAGGAAAAACCTTTTGTTTCTTTTGGTGGTGTTATCTGATGTAATTTAGGTGTTAGTGATATAATCTAGGTGTTAGTGAGTAGAGAGAATTCTACTTTTATTAAATTCATATAAATTATTTTTAATGTATTTTTTATGTTATTATGAACAACATAGTAGAGTTTAGTTTGCAAAAATCTTGATATTTTTTGTATAGGAGCAATGTGTTAGATACCTTCATAGACTAAAACTAGGTTATATTCAATATAGAAAGATCTATCGCTTCTTGAAATTAGAACCACTTGATGGGTATTTAGAGAATGATGGAGTCAAAATATGAAGTACAATCTATCTATTTTTGTCATCTCAAGAGAGAACACAATAAAGAAGCAGACATATCATCCAAGAGGGCATCAAACTAGCAGTCAACCTCCCTATTGGTTATTGGATACAGGGAAGGTGAAGAATTATATAAGGTTTCTTCTTTACAATATGGAACCTCTCTCACTCTATTCATCGATGGGACCTGCAACTATCCCATCATGTAATTTTGGCCTTGTTAGCTCCTAACATAGAGGGCTAATGCATCTTTGTTGGCCCATGTTGTACATCGAAGTCATCATCAACAATATTTTCATTTATGTCTTATGGGCTATATGCCAACTCCTAGGTCGTGACACATTGTCTAAATAGGGAAAGAAATATACAAGGAGAGTGGATCTAGGATCTATGATCCAAAAATAGCAAGTATGTCATGGTACACACTGGAAGTGTCTCTCATAATATCCGAAGCCGAATGAGGAAAACTTGAAATAGTAATATGTCTGAAAGAACTAGAAGGGGAGCTATAATGGGTAGTGTGTCGACGTCGAGAGTGGGGAGCCTATTGTTGTGATTTGGATGCATACAACTGATTGTTTGGATGGGGTCGATACTAGAAACATCGATGGGGTTGGCAGGACGTAGAGATTGTCTATGGTCAGAATCAATGTCATCCTTTGTCGATTTCTAGAATCCCCTAGAGGAGGGGAGAACTGGAAAGAAGGAAGTGATCTACTGAGTGGAGGCCAGTCCCAACTGCAAATGTTGCTGGAGGAGGGAACGAAGCAAATATTAAACATGTTTTGTGGAAACTATGGCATGAACCTACCAATTCAGGAGCCTCACACACACATTTCTTGATCTTTCTCCCAATAATTACATCAGAAACATCGATTTCCTAAAGTTCACAATATTTCCATAGATTTTATTGACTAAGGCCAATTGAGAAAGGATTGAAAAAAGAAACATTAACAGGATTTTGTAAGTGTGGTTTTCTTGGATGTTTATGTCATGGTTATCATGTCCAACCCCACTTTTCCCCGTCTTTGGTCCCTCTTTTTGTATAGGATTTCTCTAACCAACAAGATTTGGAGCGCTCCATACAAGTACACGTATCAGAGTATGATGTCCCTAACCTTTATAGAATTCATATCATATTTGTTTACGCTACTATTAGACAAATTTGTGATACAACCTAGTATAGTACTTGTGTTGCAAAATCTTAAGGGAAGCAAAGGTGGAGTAGGATTTGTGTTGGTGGTACTCAATAATTTGGAAATTCAAGTGCCTGATGAAGACCAGGATTTTTATGTGTCTAATGCTCAGTAATATAGTTCTTATTTGGGATTATATGTAGAGAAAAATATAGAAGGCATCCAATATGTAAGGTAAGCAAAGAAATCACATGCCATTTGTATATTGAATGATTTTTGTTCTTGTTGTATGGGTAGAATTAGAAATAGGTATTTGTATCAAATACTTATGAGTTGGGTACTTTATCAATGTATGCTTAAAATTTGTGTATGAGAACATAAAATTGAAAAAGTATAGATATTTACCTTTACTATGTACCTAGGGGGTGTGGCTGGAAAATAATGGTGAACTATTTGATGGTAAGTTTAACATCTCATGGTAGACTATCTCCCTCCTCACTCAGGATCAAACCTCCCCAAGGCATGCTATATATCTTGTACTGTCCATCATGACATGACACCCCATTGGGTGTTAGTACTAATAAAATTGAGAAAACAAGTTTAACATCTTACAATTGATAGCAACACAAAGCTTAAGCATCATAGAAAGCTTTAAACAAAAGTCATTAGTGAAAGGAAAGAGTGGTGGTCCCATAAATTATTGAAAAATTTGTGCCATGGGCTTATCTCGATGGGACAACCCAAGGGGAGGATTTTTTGGGAGGCACAGGTGGTATTCTAAACTTCTTAAACTCACATTTTATAAAGTTAATGGCTCAGATTGGGAGGGTACCAACAACAAAGAAAAATTGCTAGCTCTAAAATTGATATTAGCTTAG
This sequence comes from Pseudotsuga menziesii, assembly GCA_001517045.1. Taxonomy (NCBI): domain Eukaryota; kingdom Viridiplantae; phylum Streptophyta; class Pinopsida; order Pinales; family Pinaceae; genus Pseudotsuga; species Pseudotsuga menziesii. The sequence goes on along the minus strand of LPNX010614161.1, from coordinate 368,295 downwards.
GTTGTCAGAAAAATTGTTTAGAAGATTCATTTGATGAGTGACTCTATGTTACAAAGAGGACTAATGGACCTATTTTCATGAGTTCCAATAGAAGCAAGGGGAGAGTGTGCAACAGTACACTACCTAGTTCAAAAAAATGGCCATTATGTTGGATATATATACCAAGAAACGAGAGGTACTCATCAAATATTTGGGGTGTCTAAATAGACATTTATCGAGGAAAGTGACACTCTTTAAACCCATGAAAATTAATGAGGCATGTGTTCAAGAACAATATATGGATAATATGGGTATGACTAAAGGACAACCAAGTGGTTCCAAAAAGAAATTCAAGGAAGATGCTTCCAAGGAGAAAAAAAAAGTGGAAAGGAGAGGATAAGAACACAACAACCACTACAAATGAATGCAAGGATCCAAATAACCATTTCAACCATTGTAATATGTATGGTCCCACCAAATATAAGTGTTGGAAGATACATCCTAACATGAATCCATAGAACCACAAGAAGAATACCAAGAATACGAGCATGCTAGTCGTGGATTCAAGCAACCATGTAGGGAGTAACCATGTCGTAAAATAGGAGTATATTCCTCCATAAATCACTTAATTTACCATCTAAATAGGTTTTTGAAAAACAATCCATGTGCTTATATTTATTTAAGGCCTTGGCTATTATTCATTTCTAATATTTAAATCTAGATTTAGAAGCTTTGGGCATGACTTTGTCAACATAGATTTGAGATAATGTCCTTGATTTGATCAAATATCAGCTTGTTTAGTTTAGCCAATCAAAACTTGGATTTCAATATTTTCCAAGGAATTCAATTTTGAGTGTAGGAATCAAAATATTTCATACTATGTTGATTCCTTGACTCCTAAAAAATATCAAGGATGAGAGCCAATGCAAGCAGTGTTTCCCAAAACATTTCCTTCATGTAACAAAATAGTAGATTCTCTATAAAGGGAATATTTGGTGTACATGTGTTGCATGGAAATGATTATGAGGTTGTGTGCATCAATGATGGATCTCACTACACCACATTAACCATGTAAATGAATATTTCTATTTGTGAAGATGGATGTATGCAACATCAAGCAAACATTCTCCTAGTATTAGTCGCATGACTTGGATACGGGTAGATGAGTCAGAATGGGGCAGTGAATTCTCCCAAACACTCTATTATAGAGTGGGGAGAATAGTCCCTATATGAATAAAAGTGGGACTATACCTTCTCCTAGTAACTTTGTGATGGAGTGGAGATATTGGTCCCATGTTAACTCCCTCGTTGAGAGGGAAGGATGATTTTATAGTGACATTCTATCAGACACTTTGTGACTGAGTGGGGAGATCTCTTGGAGACCATGTGAAGGGGTGGAGAGGCCACTACATTGTCTCATACACTTTATGATGTTGTGGGGAGATATCTCAGACACCTTGTGAAGGGTGGAGAGGCCATTGCATTCTTTCAAACACTCTGTGATGGAGAGAGGATATCTCTAGAACACCTTTTGAAGGGGTGGATAGACCACAACATTGTCTCCTACAATCTATGATAGAGTGGGGATATCTATTGGACACCTTGTGAAGTGGTAGAGAGGCCAGTGCATTCTCCCGAACTCTTTGTGATGGAGTGGGAGATCTCTCGGACAACCTGTGACGGGATGGAGAGACCAACACATGCTCCTAGACACTTTATGACTGAGTGGGGAGATCTATTGGACATCATGTGATGTGATGGAGAAATTTAGTGCATTATCCTAGAAACTCTTAGATAGAGTGGGAAGATCTGTAAGACACCCTGTGATGGGGTGGAGAGACTGATGCATATAACTAGTGCATATTGGTGCATACTAGAACATATTACATGTAGGCTCTCCAATGGAATGGATTGAGATGGTGTATGTGGACCCACCAATGTATAGGGTTGAGTTGTTGATTCCTTGATAGAATAATTTTAGTTGTTACATGTAGGTTCCCCAATGGACAGGGTTGAGTTGGTGCATATTGACTCCCCGATGGACTGGGTTGAGTTGTTGACACTTCTCAATGGGATGATACTGTGTTGGAAGAACTTGCTTATGATATAGAGATGTTAGAGACAGTTTTTATTTACAAATGATATCCATACGTGGTGTTCTAGTATGATGATTCTTCCTTATCTAAGAGGGATTGTTGATGTAGTAGCTGTGTGAGGCATCCTCACCAAGTCGGCCTTAGAAAGTATAATAATAAACAATGATTATTATGCATAAAAGACAAGTGAGACCAAATTAAGTGTGCAAGTTGGCCCTGATTAAAGTGAACAAGAAAACATAAAGTTAATTATAAATAACAAGGTACATCACTCATTTTCATCCAACCAAGTTCACTTCACTCAAGGAAGAAGTTCGCTACCAGTTAGTAGAAGTATTTTTTAGGGTTCCCTATCTTTTGAGGATTTTCTCCTTTCTTCTTGGGGTTTATTGATATTCTGCTATATGTGATTACTATGTATTTGGATGTATGTTGTACTTTGAACTAAGATCTATATCACATGGTTGTTGCATTTTATCCCTTGTGGTTTCCCAGGTCAAAATATTGTGTCTATTATTTATATGCTTGGACGTTGTTCTTTTAGTGATCCTGCTATATATTATACTACATATAATATCTGAATTATACTGCTACCTTTAAAAACTATCAAGTAAACCTTTAGGGGGGGTCTTTCCAACACCCCCCCCCCCCAAAAGAAAAAATCTTGTTGGAATTTTTGGGGGGGTCTTTCCGAACCCCCCCCCCCCCCAAAATTCCAAGACATGTTGGAATTTTGGGAGGGGTATTTCCAACCCCCCCCGGTGAAAAAAAAAGTCTTGTTGGAATTTTTGGGGGGGTCTTTCTAAACCCCCCCCCCCCACCCATAAAAGTCCAAGCCATGTTGGAAATTTTTTTTGGGGGGGTGGTATTTCCAAACCCCCCTCTAAAGTCGTGTTGGAATTTTTTGGGGGGAGGGTTTAAAAACTGCCCCCAAAAGTCCAATTCTCAAGACTTTTGACGGGGGTTTTTAAGAACCGCCCCCAAAGACCTAAATAACCTTTTGGGGGGGATTTTAACAAAACTGTCTCAAGTCAAAATTGCCCCCAAAAGGGTATTTTGTTGTAGTGATGGAAGATCTTCTTCCTATGAGGTATAAACAAATAAAGGCTTGTGGTCATCGGAGTAAAGAAAGTATAGGATGATCCTTTTCACATGTGAGGGAAAACACAAGAAATATATAATAAAAATAATATAAGTTTTTGAAATAAACTTTTGACTCGATACCTTATTTTCTTGTGTCTTGTCATTCTTTTGTTAGTTGAGCTCGGCCTATAGATGAGTCACTATTAATGCTTTGAATTTTGGATTCATCTGATAGTGGATTTTCCAAGGCGAAAGATTGCAGCCTATACAATGTTACCATCCCATGTTCACCATAAAATATTGGATCTGGTCATTTTGTTCTCCGGGGGGGATATTTCTTCAATTCTATCCCTGACAATGATGCTAGAAAATGTTATCCCCAAGGTCTACACCATGATATCTAGAGGGAAAAGATAGGGAATTTAGATATAGGTTTGAGATAAATTGTAGTTTTGAGTTTAAAGGTAAGTGGTTTTCAAATTAGTGAGCCATTCAGGTTTAGGTGGAATAAACAATAGAGCAAGGAGGAGGACAACAATACAACACAAATTTAAAGAATTTGTATTTAAGAGTTAGATATGAGCTCATAATTTTATCACAAGTCTAGTATGAAAATACATGAAAGGGTAAGATACTCATTCCTACATTCACGCATATATAATCCATATCATATCAATGTTATAATCTAGAAATCTATATGAAGCATGAAAACAATCACAGGAAATGTACATTTAAATATTAAATAGCATTCAATCTGGAATATACTGGTTATGCAATGCATACAACTTTCTTTATTCAAATGACTATTAGCAGTAAAAAAACAAAGAGGCACAATTCCATTCATAACTGAAATGGTATTTAAGCATGCATAAACTATTGTATCCAAATAGATTAATACAGTTTTTTCACCAATCCTTTTTTTGGCTTCCAAAATTTGACCACTACTTCCTTCTCAGAAGAAGAAAACCCCATTACATTTCAAATGATCCCATTTATAGAAATTACAAGATGAGAGCTCCTCCAAGTTTTTTATTTGGAAAATATTTTTAACAATAGACCAAATATGAAGGGAATCAAGAGCATCTAAGTCGAATCTCCCTATATCCATGATCCAGAGACGTTTGGATGATAACCAAACATTTAAAAATAGGCCACAATGAGTTTCTAGAAACTTCAGTCATAAACATACATGATTTTCTTCTAAACCGCTGCAGAATTTTCAAAACCACTCACATAAAGGATAAATCGCCCCATTCATGAAGTGGGTTTTTAACCATTTCAAATGATTCCTTACGATTTGGTCAAACTCTGTTCTTGAAATTCAACACTCAGAAAAAGACAGGAATCTATCCATGTGTCTATCCCCAGTTGTCGATTCCCCTAGTAAAAAAACTACATATAAAACTCCCTATACTAGAAAATGAAGAATCATTTTAGAGATAGAAGGTATTATCACCACTAGATGGAAAATACTTCATTCCAAATTAGTAATCATGAACATCACTAAATGGAATAATTTTGTAGAAGAGGATTCATCCTAGGATATAGAAATGTTTCACTAGTAACACCCTTCATTACCCTTGCTCTGAGAACAAAGAAATTATGATGGGGGAGGCAATGTTATATACATAATATAAATATAAGAATAAATGATAGTTACACACAATAAAAAAAATTCCCTTGATAAAGTTCTAAGTAACGAAAGGAGAGAAAACTCGAATGACATGACTTGGAGTTGTGCCATGCAACTACCACAATCAATTAAGAGGGGAGATCCTAGTCCTTCCTCCTATACACCAAGGTTTCATGACCACATTACACTTCATGAATATATCAAAAGGCTATTGATTGCATCATTGTAATGGATAGCATAATTCACAAAGGTTGTCATAAAAATAGAAGGTACCTTGTAGTTTTGTGTCAACCTCCAAATCTTTTCTCTCATGCCCCTTTTATTTTATGGTTAGTTTTTACCCTTCTAATATCTAATTTCTTCTCCTCTAATAGATACTAGTCTTTACATCATGAATACATGGATGGGCACACTCCAATTCTCATTTGGGAGAGCCCAAACCTTCAAGATATTAACAAACCAATGAACTATGTACTGGATCAAGAAGAAAGAATCCCATAGACAAAAGGTATGTTAAGCACCCAAGGAAGCATAACATTTTCGATACAATATTGAGGAGAGGGATACCCCCTCTTATGAATCTCGAAACATGAATATGCAAGTTTCCTTGAAATGAAATCATTCAAAATATGCATACATGGAAGTTGTTGAGATGGAGAAAAATGGATGGCCAATAATCAAAGGGAAGGCATTGGATAGAATACACCCATCTCAGATCCCACTTATAAACCCCATGCACACAAGGGGAAAACACACTCTCTTTCAAATCATGTTAGATATGATGTGGCATATGAGGTCCTTTGTGGCCTCTAGCTTTGATGTGCAGCAAAAGAACAGAGACCTAGAGATAACACTTACCTCTCTCTGCAAGAACCTACCCAAGCATAAAAAAGAGGTATCAAAGGTGAATTCTTGCATGGATTTAATATTTAACTTAACTAGGGAAAATGATGCAATAGACAATGACAAAAATCAATACTAGGAAACCCAATAAAGAAACATCATTTATGTATTTTCTTTGTCTATAGTCTATCGATATAGTTTGGTATGATAAGATAGTGATGTTCTTGTCAATATTTTATTTTGATATTCAAGTTTAAAACAATAGGACCAGTGCTTACACTTCCAAGCAAATTGACTTTGAACTACTAGGACATTCAATTCTAGTTATAGTCCAGGTACCATATCTATGGTCACAGAGGATGTTGAACTTTGATCATTTTCAATCTATGCACGTTCAAGCTTCTTCTATATTGACGTATTTTTACATATTAACATAAATATAGTTCTTATAATAAAAAAAACAAATAACGTAATAAATTATTAAAATAAAGGGTCTCCTCTTCCAAAAGGGGCTCATGCCACCACTCCATTTCCCAACATGTCACATGCATTCTTGTTGAAAGGATATGAACAAAATTGAGTACTTAGAGTTGATTAATATACATGGTCACTTTAAATTGAGCATTCTATGTCCACATGTTCCATATATACAAGGCACATCCCATCAATCATAAATACATACACTACATGTACATACACTACCCATGTAACATATTGATCTACCTTATCCTCTTGAGGTGATAGAGATGATCTCATCTTTGACTTACCCATATAAGCAGTGAGGTGGTAGAATAAATAATATCACCAAGACCATTAAACCTTTACTACTTTTCTCTTTATGTCCAATTGGCATGTGCACAACAAGCCTTCACTCCTACCCCTTCATGATCATGTCGTAGAAAAGTAAATGATCTGCATAAACATTTTTCACCCTCTCTAAGTTGTGTAAATGCTTTGAATGCCTTCATATGCAATCTTGTAGCTAGTTTTCTCTCATAATTAGTCTAAGATATTTCACAGAGATTTTAAATATCAGTTGTAGGAATATTCTTAATATTTTACAAAATTTTAAAGTAATGTGCTTATATCCATGTATTTGATTAAAATGCTAAATGTTGACTAAATATGTTATAGATTTATTATGTGGGAGAATCAAATGAGCATTTACATACGTAGTTTTAAATGAAGTTGTAGGAAATTATTATGTAGATTAAAGGCAAATTTTTTTATTTTTTTTCCAACAAGTTGAGCATTTCATTTCTCTCTCACAACATTGGCTCATTGATTTCCCCCTCATGGCACCTGCAATTATTCCTTCCTAGAGTTTCATGGGCATCACGCTTCATTATATATCCCAGTGGAGGGTGTCACACTCCATAGAGACACCCAATAGTGGGCGTTACTCTTCACAATAAATCACAACAATGGGCGTAAATATCCACATAGTTGTTTCTTAGAGTGCTCACAGTCTTTTGCATTCTTAATATCCCCCTCTATTTCATGAGCTATAGGTCCCCCCATAGTTGCACCCACACCCAAGCTCAATACATTCTCTCAATGAGAGTAGGGTGGCCACATAGCCTATAGGAAGCCTCAAAACATCTCTCTGGCACAACATAGGGTGAGCCTTGGTGTAAGTCATTGTCCCTTCCAATAGGATATCCCCACCAATACAACAAGATGGCATGCCCTATTCAACAATCTCCATCAAATACAAGCTTGGTAAAGAACCATTTATATAGATAGATAAATAGATAGATATAGATGTAGATGTAGAAATGATATTTTTTTTGTAGAATGAAAGTATGAACAAAAGACTTTTATCTAAAATTTTATATACATGAAAATATTTTTAATGTTTATAAACACTAACTTTGGGGTTTTAGGTTTTAAATATTTCTCTATAATGGCTCATTATGTAAAGAATTTGATTTTTCCAAGGAACATGCCCTTTTAATATGATAAAGTGAAGAATTTTAATCATATAGAGTAGGGGTTTAGTTGTTTCAAATATGGTTTAAAAATCACCTTGAGTATACAAGCCTATAAATACAAACATTATCTTTGTAATTTTTAAAGAAATGTAACTGCGGAAGATATTCTATTTTGTATTATTATTGTTATTACTCCTTTCGGATATATTGTTCCTCTAGTTAGGGATGTCATTGATGTAATTGATCATGTAAAGTCTTGAGGTAAATCCTATGTTGTAAGTTGGGTTAGTAGTACCCACTAAAGTATTATTAAAAGGTATTTTGGAGTCTTCCAAGGCAACGCGGCCCTAGAAGCAAGGAGAAGTTGGCCCAGTTGGGTTATTAGGCCTCTCAACTGATCTGTATAAATGGGAGAGGAAACTCCCTCATTTGGACAAGCAGAACACTCAAGCAGTTGTGATAAAGAGAGAAGAGACAATCCATCTGAAGGAGAGGAAGTAGTCTAGTCTTATTATTGGGTCTTACACTATTCTTGGGTTAAGTCTATATAGAGGAAGTTTTGTTGGGTTTTATCCTATGAAGGTTTCCTAGGATAAATCTTTGTGTTCTCCTTTGTTCTGTTGTGCTTGTTATTCTTTCAGATATCCTTTTGTTTTGGTATAACAACTTTTAAATCATTGACATGGTATCAGATCTAACTTGAAAGAAGACATTGTGCAACGACTTATCCAAAAATATGACAATCTAAGGTTTACTATTCCAGATACCTCCCTCCGCAGATCAGCTGAAAAAGAAGGTCCACTCAACTCACCCTAGGAGGGCGTATCTTTCTGTAGAAGCAGGTTTTCATTCTTAGGATTTTCACTTTTTGACCTAACACTGTTGTCGGGAGAAACTAGGGCATCATATTTTTCAAGAAAAGCAAGATATAGTCTAGCTCACCTTGGTGAGGCACACCTTTTCTTCCTCACAGATCCACAAGTGATCACAGTTTGAAATTTAGGGTTTCCTATCCAAACCCTAGGCCATCCTGAAGCTGGTTCCATAAAACGTCCTCAAACCAGTAACTATTATCTCCTATATTTCCATTTGAGGCTCTCTTTATTTAAACATGACAAACAATACCAAGCTAGATGAAAATAATGAGGGAGCATAGAAATTCAGAGGATGGAAGTACATAATCATGCTCATCCTTGAAGAACATGACCTAGATGGTCTTATCAAGGAAGATGCCAAGGAGCCAGAAGGAGAAGAGGCAAAGGAAAAACAAAAAAGGGATATGACATTGCTAACTCTATTAAGGATCGGTTGATCTCCCAGGTATCTTCAAAGAACACTCCTCAATAAATTTTTGATGCTCTAACTAATATGTTTGAGGGGAAGAACATCAATAGAATAATGAACTTGAGAAACCAACTCAAGGGTGTGAAGATACATAAGACAAAAACCATACAAATATATTTCTCTAGAGTATCTCGGATCAAATAACAATTGGAATCCATTGGTGATATGGTTGAAGAAGAATAAGTGGTGATGACCACTCTGAATGGTCTCCCTAGAGAATCAGATTCCTTCATTAAAGAAAATTGTGATAGAAGAAAGCTAACAAAATCCAGCAAACTATGGGAAGAATGTGTATAAGAATGGATAATCAACAGAGAAGAGAAGATAAATTAAAATGAAGATCAAGATCTAGCTACACACACCAAGAATGATAGATTCAAAGGAAGAGTCTAGGTTCATCCCCCAGAAGATCATCTAACTCCAAGAAAAAAACCAGAAGGGATTACAAATCTTTTGAATGTTACTCATGCCATAATATGGGACACATTGCTATATTATCCTCTTAACAAAGATCAATATTGAAGGAAGAACTATAAGTACCATGCCCATGCAACTGAAGAGAATGAATCAAACAAGGAAAGGATCATAGAGAATGAAGACTCCAGTGAAGAGTATGTCCTAATTTAAGCTCTCATAGGAGAAATCACTCATGGAAGTGACACTTGGATTATAGACAGTGGTGCTTCCATAAATATGTCAGGACATAAGGATTCACTCTCTTGTCTTACCCAAAAATACTATTCTCACAAGGTACAACTTGGAGATGACTATCAATACCCCATCAAAGGAATGGGAGAAGCATCTTACAAATTAAGAAATGGAAATATCATGAAGATGTAAGAAGCCTTATATGTTCTAGGTTTAAACAAGAATATTCTTTCCATCTCATCTCTAGATAAGAAAGGGTTTAGAGTTGTATTTGTAGATGGTGAAGTCCTTATGTGTTCGAAGGGGAAAGCAACAAATGATTCTACTGTAATCGGTGTCGAAGAAGGAGGATTCTACAAACTGAAAGGACACATAGATTCAATGCTTACAACTAGTACTATGAGTCCATGTGAACTATGGCATAGAAGAATCGCTCATGTAAACTACAAATAATTACCAATTGTGAGCAAGGTAGTCATAGGTCTACCAGAGATCCATATCAACCATGAAGGAGTATGTAAAGGATGTGCTCAAGGAAAGAACACTAAGAATACATTTCCAAGCAGTGACAACAAAGAAAATGGGATCTTGGACATTGTACACTCATATATGTGTGGACCAATGTCAGCCACTTCCTTCAGTGGGTATGTATATTATGTCTCCCTTATTAATGATTACTCTTGTAAGACTTGGATATACTTCTTAAAAGGAAAAGATGAAGTATTTGGAAAATTCAAGGAATTTAAGGTTCTTGTGAAGAATCTATCTAAAAAGACTCAATCAAGATCTTAATATAAGATAATGGAGGAGAATTCACCTCAAATGAATTCAAGGAATTGTGCAGATAAGTTGGGATTAAGAGGGAGCTTACCAAACCCTATAATCCACAAAAAAATAGAGTAGCTAAAATAAATAATAGATCCATCATGGAAGCAGTCAGAGCAATGATACATGATCAAGAATTGCCTATGCATGTATGGTCAGAAGAAGCAAGGACCACATTCTATGTCCATAATAGAATATCTCAGAGTGCTCTTGGAAACAAAACCCCAAAATAAATGTTCACTAGTGAAAAGCCTGAAGTAAGCCACCTAAATATATTTGGATGTCTCGTATACCTACATATTCCGAAAGAGAAAAGATCAAAGTTGGGCCCTTCAGGAAAGAAGGGAATATTTGTTGGATACAGTGAACAAACAAAATCCTGTAGAATCTATATTCCTGGATTCTGCCATATCTATATCAAAAGAGATGTTACATTTGATGAAGATGCAACCTTCACCAAATCTAGAAAGATCCTTGTAGATGAAGATCATGAAGAAGAGAAGGAGTATCCTAGATCCACAGAGGCTATCAGACCACCAATTAGAGACATCGAAGGAGATCCTATACAAGAAGATCACTACTTTATAGAACCTCAAGGACTTATTGAAACACCCCAGAATATGATTTCAACAAAGAGAAGACCATCTTGGGCTCATGATGTAATCAAGGAAGCAAAAAGATATGGTGCACCAAAAATGAAGCAAAAGACAAATAATCCATTCAAACTATGTGACACTAATGAGCAATATTGTTATTGAAGAACCCACATGTTTTGAAGAAGCCTTGAAGAAGAAGGAATGGATGCAGGCCATTATCAAAGAATACCAGTCAATAATAAATAATAATGTTTGGGATATGGTGCCAAGACAAAAGGACAAAACATTATTTTCTTCAAAATGGATTTTCAAGAAAAAGCATTCAGCAAATGGAAGTATTGAAAAGTTTAAAGAAAGATTTGTCTCACAAGTTTTTTCACAAAAGGAAGGAATTGATTATGAAGAAACTTTTGCACCAGTAGAAAGATATACTTCTATCAAAACTGTGCTTTCCTTGGCAGCCAAGATGAAATGGAAGCTACATCAAATGGATGTTAAAACAACTTTCCTAAATGGAGTCATAGAAGAAGAAGTATATATTGAAAAACCACCAAGATTTGAAACACGTGAAAAGTAATCATATGTATGTAGACTAAAGAAATATTTATATGGGTTGAAATGAGCACCCAGAGCATGGTATGGAAGGATTGATCGATTCCTAATGAATTTGGGCTTTACCAAGAGTAAAGTCTATTCCAACCTTTATTATAAGGTTGAAGATGATTAAATTATGATTACTATTGTATGTAGATGATTTATTCTTGACATGACAGGAGATTCTCATTAGTGAATGTAAGAAGAAACTTGCAACAAAATTTGAGATGAAAGACCTTCACACAATGCACTATTTCCTAGGTCTTGAAGTATGGCAGTTTTCTGATGAGATTTTCCTGAACCAAGGAAAGTACACAGTAGATATTTTGAAGAGATTTGGGATGTTAGATTGCAAATAAATTAACACTCCAATGGTGACAACTTGAAGCTAAAGAATGACGATTCTTCAAAAAAAGTAGACGTCACATTATACAGACAGATTATTGGCTCACTAATGTATTTGACAAATACAAGACCAGATATATGTTTTGTTGTGAACAACTTGAGTCGGTATATGGTGGATACCAGACATGTTCATCTAGTTGCAAAAAAACATGCGATGAGGTACCTAAAAGGTACATTATATTGTGGAATCAGATATACAACTGAAAGTGAGTTCAGATTGTGTGGCTATACTGATTCAGATTGGGTAAGAATTGCTGAAGATAGAAAGAGCACTTCAGGATGTTGTTTTAGTTTGGGATCAGGTGTGATCTCATGGATTAGAAAAAATAAAACAAGTGTTTCCCTCAGTACATCCAAGGCTGAGTACATTGCAGCATGTTCAACTTATAGCAAAGCAGTATAGTTTCACAAACTATTGGAAGGATTTTTTGATACCGAGATGGATGAAAATGAGATCTATTGTGACAACCAGAGTTGAATCAAATTGATATAGAACCCGATGTTTCATGATAAGTTAAAGAATATAAAGATAAATTATCACTACATCCCTGATATGGTGCAGAGGGGAGCTATGAAGCTCCACTATGTTCCTACAGAGGAACAAGTTGTTGGTGTGTTGACTAATCCTATGTCTCATGTAAATTTTGAACATTTTCAAGACAATAATGGTCTGAAAGGACCTCCCTAGAAAGTGGGATTGATGATGAGAATATTATTGAGAATGAAACTACAGTAATGTGGCAGTGTAAGGCCAGTGTGCCTACATATATTGATGAGATCCGATTTTCACTTGTGGATGATAGTATCCTCTTTGAGGATGGTTCTATGGACAAGAACACTCTATTGAGAGTGGTCCTAGCACTGCTAGGATGAGGACGGTCTACATTGATTGAGTGGTCCTCTCTAAGTACCATTCCATGAACAATAACACTCTATTTAGAGTGGTCCTAGCATTGATAGGCCGAGGACAGTTCGCATTGATTTAGTGGTCCTCTCTGAGGACGATTTTGTGAACAAGAACACTATATTGAGAGTGGTCCTAGAACTGATAGGATGAAAACAATTTTTGTTGATTTAGTGGTCCTCTTTGAGGACGGTTCCGTGAACAAGAACACTCTATTGAGAGTGGTACTAGAACTGATAGGTTGAGGATGGTTCACATTAATTTAGTGGTCCTCTCTAAGGATGGTTTCCTGAACACGAACACTCTATTAAGAGTGGTCCTAGCACTGATAGGCTGAGGACGGTTTGCATTGAGTGGTCCTCTCTGAGGACGGTTCCGTTGACAAGAAAAATCTCTTAAGAATGGTCCTAGCTCTGATAAGTTGAGGATGGTTCGTGATGATTGTTCTTGCATTTACTTGCGGACAAGTTCTTGCATTCAGTTGTAGATGATGATATTCAAGAATTTAATTATGTTGTGGGTGATTTAACTCATTATTTATATACTGATAGTGTAGGTGATGCTCGAGATGATGGCAGAGATGATAATGCTCGAGATGATTCCAGAGATGATGATGCTCGAGATGATGCCATAGATGATGCTCTAGATGATGCTAGAGATGATGATGCTCGATATCATTCTATAGATGATGCTTGAGATGATGCCATAGATGATGATGCTAAAGATGATTCCATAGATGATTCTTAAGAGATGATGATGCTAGAGATGATGATGCTCGAGATGATACCAGATGATAGATATGTCTGTGATAATGATGATGTTGATGTAATTTTCAAAATTTATTATGACAAATAGATTCATGATTTAGTGGTATAGACATGTCTTTGTATTGTAGAATACATTCCTTGTGAAGAGGGAGTGTTAAAGAAAGGCAAATGCGGAAGATATTCTATCAGAGATGTTGTTCCTCCGGTTAGGGATGTCATTGATGTAATTAGTCATTTAAATTCTTGAGATAAAGCCTTCATTGTAATTAGGGTCAATAGTTCCCACTAAAGTATTATCAAAAGGTATTTTTGAGTCTTCCAAGACAAGTCGGTCTTGAAAGCAAGGAGAAGTCATCCCAATTGGGTTATTAGGCCTCACAGTTGATCTGTATAAATAGGATAGGTGCATCCCTCATTTGGACAAGCATAACACTCAAGTAGTTGCACTAGAGAGAGAGGAGACGGTCCATTTGGAGGAGAGGAAGCAGTCTAGTCTTGTTATTGGGTCTTACACTGTTCTTGTGTGAAATCTATATAGAGGAAATTTTTCTTGTTTTTTCCCTACGAGGGTTTCCCAGGATAACTATTTGTGTTCTCTTTTGTTCTGATGTGCTTGTTATTTTTTCAGAGATCCATTTGTTTTGGTATAACAACTTTTAAAATCTTAACAGTAATTTGGAGGATAATTTTAATATGGACACAAAAACCATACTAGAAAATTTGGAGATTAATCTTTAAATCATTAAGAATTTTGTTTCATTTATGTTCTCAAATTTTAATGGTTTTTTTATCTATCAATTGGTGGGAATGTGATTACTTAATCTTTATCTTATTGAATTTATCAACCATTTGTGTGGATGATCGATTGAAGGTTTTGTTATGTATTCACTCATCTTACGTAGTTTTTATTTATTAAATTGTTGTTTTTGGTATTCTTTCTAATGGCTTGGTGGAGGAAATAAGGATTTCAGAAGGTTGATAGCCATCCTATCCTTATATTAGCATCTTGTGAGAATTCTTAATAATTTTCACCCTTCTACAAATTTAGTTCAAAGATTAATCATTTTTCTATTTATTTGCATGAACCTTCAAATTAAACAATCTATCTTCACTCATTGAACCATTTACTTTCTTAATTATTGATTTTTCAATTTTGTGTTAGTTTAATGTACTTATCCTTTCCATTTTTATTAAAACATAAACATGAATTCAATGATGGATATTTTCTTAGTTGCGAGTGTTATTCTCTTTTCACATCAAAAATTTCAAATATTGTGTTATAAAAAATTATAGCTTTGTTTTAGTAGATCATTAGTTTAGTTATAGGTCTTTCTAGCTTGATTTTTACTTGAACCATGGGCCAGTTTGGCCAAATTTAGTTTTTTTCTTTCTATTATACTTCCTTGTAGCTGAATTCCCTTATTTTATATAAATCACACAAAGAATTTAGAGCCAAACTTATCAAATTTATATTTGCAAACTCATTAGATTTAATATTTGGTAAGAACTTTAAGGGCTTTAGTAGCTAACCCAATATTGTAAAAAAACTTAATTAATTTTCCAACTTTACATTTTACTAGTTTTTATTTGTTTTCCTTTGCTCTACTGGTTTTTATTTTTCATTTGCAAGGATGATTGTAGGTTTTCCTATGTGTGTTTCTTCACTAAAATAAAGAAAAATTATATTTTTTCGGCATTCCATCTTCCTTTCCTATCCTTCTTTAACATATATTTAATTGTGTGTGTTTTTTTCATATTTTTCCTTTCACAAATAGATTAGTTTCATTTTTTCGTTCTTAGAATAGATTTCAAATTTGTCATTTCAATTATCCAATTAGTATTTTAAATTGTTGAGATTAGGGAACTCCAAACAATGGGAAAACCTCTTAATCAATAAACCATCAAATATTCACCCATAGGAATCAACATGTGTGATTTAAATAATTTATGGTGATAGTGCTATTAGGATTCAAATCTTTGTGCATATTGCATCTAAAATTTAGGTATATGTTTTTAATATTGTGTATGAGGCTCAAATCAGTAGCATTAACAATTCAAGTGGGATTGAGATCCTTGTTGGTACCACTGCACGAGATATTTTGCAAAATTGAGGAGATATAAGGTAGTATATCCACTCAAGTAATATTTATGCCTATGGTTAACATATTGTCCTTGTTCCAAATTATGGGAAGAATCCACACTAAAATCGATGATACATGCACATAACTGTATAGATTCAACTAATGTTATTTAATTTCTCATTGCCTACATTCATTTAGGGTTTCCCTCTCATTTTCCCTATAGTACTCTAAAATACATAGTTTTTCATTTCTTTGCCTTATCCATTCCATTTGCTTAAACTTTGATTTAAATTTATCTCCTTTCTTCCTCCCCTAACATAGTGTGATCATCACACCTTATACAATGACTCTACTAGGGACCCAAATCATTAACCTATTGTTGCTACACCTTAATTTGTTCCCCCATCAATGAAACTGAACCCATGATCTTTAATTTTGCAATATGTTGTGTTATCCTTTTCATTTTCATTTTGTTGAAGTTAAAACATACACACAATAAGGAAAGTAGACTCTCAACACATGAACATGTGGACAAGACAACATTGTTGAGTAAAATTGATACCCAAAGTGACTTGAATAATAAATAAACGATATTGTGCTACAATGTGGTACAAGAGTCCTTTATACAATGACTAGTTATATCTCAAGTTCTGCAATAATTACAAGCCACTTGGACACTTTCTAACCACAACATTAATGAAAGACTGTTAGGGACTTACATTAATGACACTAATGTTCACTAAGTCAATATCACATGCTAATTGCGCCAATATGCCCTCTTAGACTTGACTTCAAGGATAGGAAGGAAAATTACAAGTTATCTCCACTTCATTGAAACTTCCTCCATCTTAATTAGAGTGAAAAGCTTGACAAGGTTGGACTTTGTAATAGGTTTGGTGAAGATGTCAACAATGATATGCTCCTTAATGTGGAAATACTCCCTCTAAATAATTTGATCATGCATTAGTTGTTTAATATAGAGTTAATAGACCTCAATATGTGTGGTCTTTAGGTGATACATTGGATGGTAAAAAATATAAATGGCACCCTAATTATCACGTCAAATTGTCAGTAATTTCTCTTAATGAAATCCAATCTCCTCCAAAAGTGTATGAATCCATACAACTTCCTTCCCAGATTTAGCAACACTTTTATACTTGGACTTGTTGGAAGAAAGGGAGACCATAGAATAATATTGCTTGATCATGCAATAGGTCTTAATCCAAGAAGAAAAAATATAACTAGAGTTGGAATTCCACTCATCTTGATCTCCAACCTAGTCTAAATCAATGTAACCAATAAACTTCCTCTCGCCTTGAATAATGTATTGAACACCAAATTTGTTAAATATCTAAAAAATTGTCTTTTTTGTTCTAATAGAAACACACCATAAGCATAATCATAATCATATATTAAACATAAACATAAATATGAAGAATGCAATCTATCTCAATCAAGTTGCATTAATTCTCTATACATTTCACAACTAATATGCATCACTCTACACATTATAGACATAAATATTAATGACAACCATATTCAACTACTTTAATCATGATGTCTTCTCTCAATTGCTACATTGTGCACAATATATTTATAATTCTCATCTCATGACAAGTGGAATATTTTCCCACTTTTGACTCAACTACCAACACTTGTGATACATTGACTATGACCCACATCACTCAAGAGTGCATGCCATGTTTTTAAGTCTATGACCATTTTGTTTCATTATTAATGAACTATCAATCCTAACATGGTTTTCATGTCACTTCATCAAATTATCATTAACAATATAACACTCCCCCTTGTTATAATTTGGTGGTTTCAATGATCTAGAACATGTCAATAACCTTAAAGAGTTTCCACTACTCTATCGCTCCCATTTAATGACCACTAAACTATTACTCGAATATGACTTATAATATGGGTAGTGCATGTCTAGAAGTTGATTAGGTATTCATTTACATATAATATTCATGTGGGTCTTTCTCATGTCTAAGTTCAGTTACTTTTGAATCAATAAAATACATATTTTAGTGATGCTTCAAACATGTCCCAATGTGTCATATTTTCTCACAATCTAATAAAGTAAATAAGATGTTTATATTTCATCTAAAGGTTTTTGCATGTCACAAACCCCTAGCCATATCCATGTACTTTAATTTTAAGCACCTCAATGGTTTATCCGTGTTGGTCATCAATCATCATGGGTTTTTTATGGTTTACCCATTACTATTGAAGCACACACAATATACATCTCAAACCAAAATTGAGGTCAGAAAATGTCATGACGTGAAATTAGTATATGATTCATCGTCATTTATGTTCATGCATATAAACAAAATTATGTAAGCTTTCAATTTTTGTTCCAAGATTTTTGTGGTAGTGTCACATCCCCAACCCTTACTCGGCGGAGAGGACGCGACAACATCTATCAAACTGGGCGCTCTAAGCCCCCATGAACATAATGTAATACTGCATTTTAAATAGCACATATAATGAAAGGTACATGATATATACAACAGAAGAAAATCATTCATTCAAGACATTCAAGACATTCATGCATTCAACATGTTCATGATAAATTCATAATAATAATTCATAATAAAATACAGTTGCAGAACTTAAATAAACAAGAATACTTATATTTGAAAGAAGCTTGTCCCACAACCAGCTATGTTGCTCCAACATTCCACCCAACCATAGGCTAGTGTGCTACTTAATCTCTCAGCAACATTGCCACCCCTGAGCTGGGCATGATTTCCCCAAGGAATAAGGAACACTTGTAGACTTCACCCATAGCCAAGGATACGATAAAATTTAGTCAAGCCAACACAATTGGATTTATCAGACTTACACAGGAAATGGTTTACACTTAGCCAAAATCACATGAGACACATCCAAGACCAACATATGGGTTTATCAGGCTACCAAGGAAGTGGAAAAACTAAATACTAAGCTAGTGAGCTCGTCCCCAGAGCTATGAACACCCACATTGGATCTAGCCCGATTTCTAAACCATTACACACCCAACACAAGGAATCATTCCCTTCTTTGCTACATAGTCCCTCATGCCATGCCTTCCCTTCCAGTGCTATTCAGGGCATGCAAAGAAGAAAACCAATCTTCTAGATTGGTCTGCGAGGTTCTTTCACGCACTAGGTTTATCAAGCAAGTCGAGACTCCATTTCCATTCCTTCAATCAATGTAGATTCCAAAGAAAGGATGTGCACATATTTATCTCAGTACCGAAATTAACAAAACGCAAGCAAAAGCCAAGGAATTACACATGCACACAGTAATTTATGAATTTCAGAACAATTGTCGGTGTCAGATCGACTGCTGCAAAAATACAAAAAAATGAAAAATGTCTGCTGGTTATTCAAATCAAAGACAAAAAATTGGATTCAGGACATTCTTATTTAGGAAAACAACTAGCATATTGGAGAAAACGTGAATAGAACAAATCCGCACAGGAAAACTCAAAACGTGAAGGATCCAGATCACCGAACAAGACAAAAATCATGAAGCCACAACAAAAATCGTAGAACAAGAGAGGAATTACGTTGGGGTTCAGACTCATAATCATTTTTTCTTGTTGGTTGTCACGTGAATTCCCCATCGGGTTTTCAAAAATGTTTTTCCATTCCAAATCGTGACGGAAGGTGAAATGTTGCGGCATCAGGGAAAAGTGGACATTTTATTTAAGAAAATTAAAAAAACATTTTTCCAAAAATGGTGTTCTGCCCATTTCAAATTTTCCCACTCTTCCAATCCCCCACTCCCTTATCCTTAGGAAAAATCATGCCCCCATCTCATTTAGTTGTGTTGACATAGCTGGTTGTAGGTTTTTAATTATTAAATTGCAAATTTAGCATGATGTCCAAAATAATAATGTGTTGGCTACCAAAAAATACCATCGGCCCAATCTCAATCGCTGAAACATAAATACTAAATCAATGGTGGGGCTTTTTCCTAGCTCCACACCATGATTATTTACATCATTTTATTTAAATGAAAATGAGGTCAAAATCGGGGTGTTACATTCCCCTCCCCCTTATAGCACTGTCCTCAGTGATTTACAATTTTGAACAAAATAGATGTACCACTCGCATGGCATCCTTCAGCTCCCACGTATCCCTTTTCAAGACCATAGTGCTTCCTCTACACCTTTATCTATCCACTGACATAATCTGGTACTCATCCAAGTCTTTGCTTGCATGCATCAATGCACACCACAATATATTTTTCCAAGTCCTGGAGAATCCTTCTTCTCATCTTGGAACATTCCCGATGTATTTGGCAACCAACAATACCTATGCTCAAGCCCCAATGAATGAGTCAATTACCATGTTAGTATTCATAATATTTTACAAAAATTATGGATGGATCACATGCACATGTATATTGACATAAAATTGACAAGAATTTGTCAAGTGAACCAAATACTTATCTGCATAAGTATCTTCTTGGGTTCCATAGGTATTCGGCTTGGCTTCATGGCACCAACAAAATTGCCCACCCCACACAAGGATGGTACCTATTCTCTACAATACAGTCCCTTGAGCGTACCCACCCTTCCAGTGCTTTCCAGGGTGTGCATTAAAAGGTACCCAAATTTCTACAAGCCTCAGATCACCTGCAAATACCTCTCAATGGAGGTCTAACAGCTCCATTCTTGAGCCCAACACCTCTTCGGGTGCTTCAATAGCAGTTTTGTTCAAGAGTCTGCACCTCCTCTAGTGCTCACCAATGTTCAGGCACTTCTTTTCTAACTACCATAACATATTAATTCACATGTAAGATTCATTTTTGCAGGATTTATTTCTTAACAAGATTTTCAAAAATCTTAGCTGAATCATTATGCACATGTGTAACTACAGAAAGTCAATCAGGATTTGCCAAGTAATCCAATACTTATCTGTATAGCATCTCTCAACCAAGATCTGATCAGCCCCACTTTAGATCCTAACACCTTCTTGGGTGCTCAATAACAACTCTGGCTTAAGGGCCCAACACCTTCTCAAGTAATGACTAATGCTCAGGTGCTTCCTTTCTGAATACCATAATACCTAGGGGTTATTCTCTTCACGGATCCCCCACTCTCGTGACAGTCCCCTTACAGGGTGAATGTGTGCGGAAAGAAGTCTAACCGAATTTCTTACACCCTAGGAGACCCTAGTGATGCATACGAATGCCCAGCTAGCAGGGGGTAGAAGCTATGTACACAAGTACATCCTTCCAGAGGAGCCATGTACTCCCTGTACATTCTTTCATCATCTCACTTGCATTACATATAAACATGCAATTTTCATCATATGTCATTATAAAATAATTGCAATCATAGGTTTCCAAACCTATTCCAAAAAAACATTCCTTCGAGAAGCTATGTACACCCCGTACATCCCTCCGAGGAACCATGTACATCCAGTACATATTTTCATCATCTCACGTGCGTTACATACAAGTATGCAGTTTATACGAGATGTCATCATAAAAATAATTGCAATCATAGGTTTTCAAACCTATTCCAACACATTCCTCCAAGAAGCTATGTACACTCAGTACATCCTTCCGAGGAGCCATGTACACCTAATACATCCTTCTGAGGAGCTCTGTATCCCATACACAGCTTTTCGAGAAGCTATGTACTCCAAGGGCATACTTTCATCATCTCACCTACGTTACATACAAGCATGCAGTTCACATGAGATGGCATCATAAAATTTAATCATAGATTTTCAAATCTATTTCATGCATACATGATTTCCTGATATCAAACAATCAATAACATTGATAGTCAAATAAAATTATGAGTTCCCAATCCTTCTTCCTACAGAAAATCAGATTTTTGCAACCATGAGGCCATCCTCATATTGTTTGGCTTTTGAAATTGGGAGTAATTATCCCTTACTTACACACGCTTCCCATAACCTGGACATCTACGTACAACATGTCATCCTGACACAATTTTAAATCAGCCAAACAATCACAATTAGCAACGGGAACTTCAGTCATTAAACAATGCAAGACAGCCATATCCATGGTTAGCATAATTCAAAACCATCATAGAAGATCACAGTCTCCTATAAACAGAAAACTTGCAATTTGAAGTTTCAAAACCTGTTCTCAGTCATGAGATCCTTCTCATGGCACATGGTAGCTTCCTGCCCTGGATTCCATTGGGCACAAGCATACTGCCTTGCTCAGGTCATTCTACCTGAGTCTTCTGGAAGTCCTCATATGTATTCCCATACACACAAGGGTTATTCCCTCATGGAATTACAAGCTCACATGCACGCCTCCCTCGGCCTATACATATGATCCACTTACCCGCATGAGATATTTTAGTGAACTTCTTGCAATACCCTGCAAGTCCCACAAAATATATCACATTTGTTAGCTTTCTTGAAGTAGTCTGACTCATCATGGCCTCAATATTTTAAGGGTTTCCAGATATTCCTCTACCTGAGATAATGTGACCCAAATAATGAATTCTATCTTCATAGAAGTCACATTTTCTCAAACTTGCATGCAACTTATGCTTCCTCATAAATTTCAAAGTCAGCCTCAAATGTTCCACATGTTCTTCCTCATTCTCAGAATAAATAAGAATTCTATAAAGGTAATTAAGAAAAAACATCTCCAGATACTTACTGAAACCATTATTCATGAGGCATATGAATGTAGCTAGAGCATTTTCTAAACCAAATGGTACCAATACAACTCATAAGAACCATACCTTTCCCTAAAGGTTATCTTATGAACATTTTCATCCTTGACTCTTATCTGCTGGTCACCAGACCCCAAGTGAAGCTTGGAAAACGCCTTTTGATCTTCTCACTTGGTCAAATAGGTCATTGATCCTAGGAAAAGGATACTTGTTCAAGTTCACAGTGACTACCTTGTTCAACTACATGAACCAATACATAATCAGAGTGTATCATCATTCTCTTTCTCAAACCAAACTAGTGCTCCCCACTAGAACACACTTAGTCTGACATACTTCTTTTCCCCCAACTCGTGCAGTTGCATCATCAGCTCTAGAAAGTTTGATGCACTCACCCTATAGGGTGTATTGAACATTGGCACATCTCCCGGTATGAATTCAACTTGTGAGATCAACATCCATGTTTGGAGGAAGCCAAGGAAATTCATCAGGAAAACATTCCCGAATTCCCGTAACATATGAAATCCCCCCCACCTAGGAGTGTCATTCTTTGTTGCCTCCAAAACATGAGTTGCACACACTTTGCAACCTTTCCCACAGAACTTCTTTAGCTGCATTACTGAAGACTTCCTTCTGGAGATCACTTTTGGAAATCCTTTCACAACCCTTAGGTTGCCTTCTTCATCCAAGCATGCAAAAGTATTGTTGTAACAATCAAGCTTTTCTCATAGCAATACTTAGACTTTCTTATGGCCTCTTTCAGAGTCTTTGGATCATAGAACTCAATCCTGTCTTTGTAAGACCGAGGCAATCCACTCAGGAAACGAAGGATCTTTACCTTTTCATCCTTGATGTACCTATCATACCTCAACAATTCCAAGAACTTGTTGGCATACTCTTCCATGGTTTTGTTGTCCCAATCTAAGCTCATGGGAATCCTTAATCTTGTCATCATAATACCTGTTAGAGAGGTATTTCTGCTTGAAATAATTCTTGAACTATTTCCACTTAAGCCTTCTTTCACTGATCCTTTTTACTTATCTGAGGTGCTCCCACCAAATGGATGCCCTTCCATTTAGATTGAATATGGAAACTCTTGCCTTCATGTTTCCCAAATAGTCCTAAAATTGGAAATACTTCCTTATCCCAAGAAGCCAAGCTTCAGCTTCTTGTCCAGTTTTTACCTCACCATCAAACATAGGAGGCTTAGCCTTCTTGAATTCATCCCATGAGTTGTTTCTATAACGCCTTTTTCTTTTACTCTTGTGAGAAGAAGAGCTTGAATCCCCACTGGATCCTTCTGAGTTAGATGACCCACTAGATGTCCTTCTTCTTCTTCTGGTACTGCTCCTACTACCTCCTGGATTTACTATTCCATGCCTAGAGTCCATCTTCCTTTACAATTCTGTCAAAATCTACAACATAGCAGCATTCAACTGATGCTTCTCTTATTGGGATTTAATCAGGCTTTTCATGGTGGCTGCAATGTCTGGAGGAGTATCCTGAAATATCCTTCCATTTGATTCTATATCATCATTTCCATCTCAGAAATTTTCCCCTATAGCGTCTTGTGCATGCTCGTAGGAATTCCATGCATCATATCCGTCATGGGTTCTCATGGCTGAACCACAACTTATTTTACCAAACTACACTAACCGAAATTCTTCAAGTTTTAAGACGACTATAATTCTACAAAATATTTTAATAACACAGTTGTTAGCTGCATAACATTCACATGAATCATACATTACTTACCTTCACTTGAAAAAAATCATACATTGACATCTTTGCCCAAAACAAATAATTTTCTTTCACAAGAACAACAGTCTCATGGGTTCGATTTTGCGCAATGTGGTACATAAACAGGTTTCCATTTTTTCATCTTTCTAGCCATCCAGATCTCACTGAAAAACCTTGCTGATTTCCTGTGTTTCGACAAAAATTTCAAAATTTTCACTTACTGCATCGAAAAAATTTTAGACTTTCACCCGCTATAGCAACTCGATCCTCGCTTTTCATCCATCGTAGTGGCCCCATTCTTTCATCCTCATCCACCACTGTCAGCTCCTTCATCATCTTCCATCCACCACTGTGTAGTGGCTCCATCTTTCGTTCTCCTCCATCATGTAGTGGATCCATCATCTTCTTTTTTCCTTCCGCTACCGCATCAGAAGACTTTTCGAGTTTCATTTGCCGTTGTGGCTCCTTCCCCATCTTACATTCGTCATGGTGACTCCTTCCTCTACTTCCTTCCATCGTAGTAGCTCTTTCCCCAACTTCCATTTTCCATAGGGGCTCTTTCCCCAACTCTAACCCGCAATTGCGGCCCCGATCTTCTTTTTCCCGCTGCCATTGCGGCTCAAAAATTCCTTTTCCTACAGCTGCCAAGCCAACACTTAGACAAATTTTTCTTTCTTCCTTCGTCTTCGGCGGCGAAAAAATTGTCTTCCACCTGCTGCGCATCGGCTCTTCTTAGCCGACATCTATCAGCTCGCCTTCATCTATGCCAGCCGATGTATCGACTTGTATTCAAACATCTTAGCCACCATATCAGTCTGACATAGGCTAATTTCATACATAGAAAAAATTTCAGAATTTTTTTGTTGGCTCGTCTCACCTAACGCCTGTCGGCTCGACTCACCCAACGTTCGTCGACTCCTTCCGGGAAACTCAGCCGCTACAGCGGCTCACTCTTTTTCTTTCTGTTGCCACTGCAGCTCAGATGACAAAACTCACTTGCTATTTCGACAAAGAGAGACAGTCATAGCCGCCATTGTGGCTCCCTTTAGGTTTCTCAGCCGCCACACAAAGAAGGGGTTTTCTCCAATACTTAGAATTATTTGAATATTTTTCTCTGTCTTCTACTGTGAGCTTCTTCCTGCTGAAGCACTTAGGCTGATCCTACCTCTGTCAGCTGTTTTAAATTGGCCCATTGAGGCCCAAATTTGTAAACTTGAGCTCTGATACCACCCTGTCACGTCCATAACCCTTACTCGGTAGAGAGGACGCGACAACATATATCAACCCGGGCACTCTAATCCCCCATGAACATAATGTAATATTGTATTTTAAATAACTCATATAATGAAAGGTACATGATATATACATCGAAAGATAATCATTCATTCAAGACATTCATGCATTCAACATGTTCATGATAAATTCATAAGCAAATACAGTTGTAGAACTTAAATAAACAAGAATACTTATCTTTGAAAGAAGCTTGTACCGCAACCAGATATGTCGCTACAACATTCCACCCAACCATAGGCCAGTGTGCTCTTTAATCTCTCAGCAGCACTGCCACCCCTTGAGATGGGCATGATTTCCCCAAGGAATAAGGAACACTAGCAGACTTCACTTATAGCTAAGGATACAATAAAATTCAGTCAATCCAACATAACTGGGTTTATCAGACTTACATAGGCAGTGGTTTACACTTAGCCAAAATCACATGAGACACGGCCAAGCCTAACAGATGGGTTTATTAGGCTACTAAGGAAGTGGAAAAATTGAATGCTAAGCTAGTGAGCTCATCCCCAGAGCTATGAACACCCACACTGGATCTAGCCTAATTTCTAAACCATTACACACCCAACACAAGGAAGCATTCCCTTATTTACTACATAGTCCCTCGGGCCATGCCTTCCCTTCTAGTGCTATTTAGGGCATGGAAAGAAGAAAACTAGCCTTCTAGATTGGTCTGCGAGGTTCTTTTACACACTAGGTTTATCAAGCAAGTCTAGACTTCATTTCCATTCCTTCAATAAATGTAGATGGAAAAACAAGGGTGTGCACACAGTTATCTCAGTACCATAATTAACAAAACGTAAGTAGAAGCCAAGGAATTACACATGCACACAGTAATTTATGAATTTCTGAACAATTGTCGGTGCCAGACCGACTGCTGCAAAAATACAAAAAAATGAAAACGTCTGCTGGTTATTCAAATCAAAGACACAAAATCATATTCAGGGCATTCATGTTGAGGAAAATGACTATCATACCGGAGAAAACGTGAAGAGAACAAATCCACACAGGAAAACCCAAAACATGAAGGATCCAGATCGCCAAACAGGAGAAAAATCGTGAAGGGAGAACAAAAATCGCAGAACAGGAGAGGAATTCCCCCAGGGTTCAGACTCAGAATCATTTTTGCTGGTTGGCTGTTGCGTGAATGCCCCATTGGGTTTTCAAAAACATTTTTCCATTCCAAATTGTGAGGGAAGGTGAAATGCTGCCGCATGAGGAAAAAGTGGGCGTTTTCTTCAAGAAAATTAAAAAAACATTTTTCCAGAAATGGTGTTCTTCCCATTTCGAATTTTCCCCACTCCCTTATCCTTAGGAAAAATCATGCCCCCATCTCATTTAGTTGTGTTGACATAGATGGTTGTAGGTTTTTAATTATTAAATTGCAAATTTAGCATGATGTCCAAAATAATAATGTGTCGGCTGGCACAAAATACCATCGGCCCAACCTTAATCGTCGAAACATAAATACTAAATCGATGGTGGGGATTTTGCCTAGCTCCACACCATGATTATTTACATCATTTTATTTAAATACAAATGGGGTCAAAACCGGGGTGTTATAGGTAGTTAATTTCAAAGTGAGCTTCTTCCAGACTATCCATAGTGGTCATTTTACTTATCGACATTTCAAATCCAAAACAAGATCCATCATTAGCACTAAGAATCGAATGAAAGAGTTGGAGATTTTGATTAATTAATATTAGATATGCAAACTAAGACTCAAATTTCAAACATATACATCAATGTACTAATTTTCAAAAAAATTACCAATGTTTTTTTAAATAAAGGATTTTAAATTGATTGTCAAATTATTCATAATTTAAAATTTTTGAAAAATTAATATATTATTTACTAATGTTTAATCACTGTTTAATGGTGGTGGTGGTGTTAAATGACATAAAATGTTATTATAATGAATTTTAGATTATTACTTTTATATTAATAAAATGTTAAATTGTTATATGTTTTTTTCCAATTTAACTTTCAAGAACTTTAGCAACTACAATTATATTCATTTTCAATCCTATACTAATATTTATTATTAAACTAAATGATATTGATATTTATTAACATTATTGATTATCTTTAGTTAACTTAGTGTCTTATTAATTTGCATTATCGTGAAAATGACAATGCCATCTAAATGGTCCTAATCTTTATAAGACTTTTTAAAGGTTTGTAAACACTTTTTTACTTGATGGTCATAGTTTTTTAAATATTTACACTCATAATTATTTCATTTTATAATAATATATGTTTTGAATGATAGTTAATTTTTTTTATTAAGTATTTTGATTTATTATTTATAATTATTTTTTTTATAATACTTTATGTTTTATAGTTGTAATGTTAAATAACATATTGGTATCTATGTGTTCTCTCATGGTTGAACAAAGGTGTAACACACTGGTTTTGACCCCATTTGCATTTAAATAAAATGATGTAAATAATCATGGTGTAGAGATAGGCAAAAGCCTCACCATCGATTTAGTATTTATGTTTCGACGATTAAGGTTGTGCCAATGGTATTTTGTGATAGTCGACACATTATTGTTTTGGACATCATGCTAAATTTGCAATTTAATAATTAAAAACATACAGCCAGCTATGTCAACGCAACTAAATGAAATGGGGGCATGATTTTCCTAAGGATAAGGGAGTGGGGGATTGGAAGAGTGGGAAAAAAATTGAAATGGGTAAAGCACCATTTCTGGAAAAACATTTTTAAATTTTCTTGGGAAAAGAAAACGTGAAAAACGACTACTTTTCCCTCACGCATGGGCATTTCACCTCCCCTCATGTAGTAAGCAAAACCCCTCTAAGTTTGAACCCTGGAGAATTCCTCTCCTGTTATGCAATTTTTATTTTCCCTTCACAATTTTTCTCCTGTTCGGTGATCTGGATCGTTCATGTTTTGGGTTTCCCTATGTGGATTTGTTTCTTTTCACGATTGTTCTTGTATGCGGGTCATTTTTCCTGAACACGATTTATGTCTTGATTTGATTAATCATCAAACATTTTTTGTTTTTGGTTTTCATCTACATTTCCCCCTATTCGGCAGTTGTTTTCCTTCCCACAATTTTCCTGGTTTCCAGTCGTTTTCTATATACGATTTCCCAACAGTCGATTTTGTGTTTTTGATTGAATTGGCTAGCAAACGATTTTGTTTTGGTAATGGTATTAGTTGGTCTGGCTCCGACAATGTTCAGAAATTCTTGATTACTGTGTGTGTATGTAATCTCTGGCGTCCGCTACGTTTTGTTAATTCCGGTACTAAGATAACTATGTGCACATCCTTGCTTTGGAATCTACATTGCTTTGAGGAATGGAAATGGAGCCTAGAATTGCTTGATAAACCTAGTGTGTGAATGCACCTCACAGACCGATCTAGAAGGTTGGTTCTCTTCTTTGCATACCCTGAATAGCACTAGAAGGGAATGCATGGCCTATGGGACTATGTAGCAGAGAAGGGGATGCTTCCTTGTGTCGGGTGTGTAAGTGTTTAGAGGTTGGGCTAGATCCATTGTGGGTGTTCATAGCTCTAGATTGAGCTCACTAACTTAGCAATCAGTTTTTCCACTTCCTTGGTATCCTGATAAACACATATGTTGGGCTTGGCTATGTCTCATGTGATTTTGGCTAAGTGTAAACCATTTCCTGTGTAAGTTTGATAAACCCAACTGTGTTGGATTGCCTAAATTTTATCGTATACTTGGCTATGGGTGAAGTCTTCCAGTGTTCCTTATTCCTTGTGGAACGTTGCAGCGACATAGCTGGTTGCGGGACAGACTTCTTTCAAAGATAAGTATTCTTGTTTATTTAAGTTCTGAAACTATATTTGCTTATGCATTATTATTATGAATTTATTATGAACATGTTGAATGCATGAGTGTCTTGAATGAATGATTTGCTTCTGTTGTATATATCATGTACCTTTCATTATATGTTTTATTTAAAATGCATTATTACATTATGCTCATGGGGGCTGAGTGTGCCCAGGTTGATAAATGTTGTCGCATCCTCTCCATCGAGTAAGGATTAGGGACGTGACAGTGTGGTATCAGATCTCAAGGCTACAGCTTTGGGCCTCAATGGGCTAAGTTAAAACAGTTGACAGAGGTAGGATCAGCCTAAGTGCTTACGCAGGAAGAAGGTCACAGCAGCAGACAGAGCAAAATATTCAAATTATTCTAAGTATTGGAGAAAATCCCTTCTTTGTGTGGCGGCTGAGAAACCTGAAGGGAGCCGCAACGGTGGCTATGACTATCTCTCTTTGCCGACACAGCGGGCAAGTTTTGTCATCTGATTTGCAGTAGCGGCAGAAAGAAAAAGAGTGAGCCGCTGTAGCGGCCAAGTCGCCTGGAAGGATCTGACGAACGTCGGGTGAGTCGAGCCGACAAGTGTCGGGTGAGTTGAGCCAACAGGCGTCGGGTGAGATGAACCGACGAAAAATTTATGAAAATTTTTCTGAGTATGAAATTATCATGTCGGCCTAGTTAGCTGAAGTCAGATCGATAAGGTGGCTAATATGTTTGAAGACGAGCTGATACGTCAGTTGGGATAGATGAAGGTGAGCCGACACATGTTGGCTGAGAAGAGCCAATGCGCACCGGTGGAATCCAAAACTTGAGCCGCAATGGAGGGTGGAATACAAGTTTTTCACTACGTTTTGGCTTGGGGGTGGCAGACAAAGGAATTTTTGAGCCGCAACGAAGGTAGGAAAAAGAAGATCGGGGCCGCAGTTGTAGGTTGGAGTTGGGGAAAGAGCCGCTATGGTGAATGGAAGTTGGGGAAAGAGACGCTAAGGTGGAGGGAAGTATAGGAAAGAGATGCCACGATGGATGGAAGATGATGAAGGAGCCGACAGCAGTGGATGAGGATGAAAGAATGGAGCCGCTAGGACGAATGAAAAGCAAGGATCGAGCTGTTGTAGCGGGTGAAAATTTTGAAATTTTTTCTGAAATAGAGAACTTCATTAGGTTTTTCAGTGAGATCTGCAGGGATAGAAAGATGAGAAAAATGGTGAACCCCATTGACCCCCATCATCCCCTTGAAATAGTCATTCTTGTGAAAGAAAATTCTGTGTTTTGGGAAAAGATGTCAATGTATGATTTTTTCAAGTGAAGTTAAGTAATGTATGATTCATGTGAATGTTATGCATATAACAACTATGTTATTAAAATATTTTGCAGAATTATAGTCATCTTCAAAAGAAGCATTCCGGATAGTCCAGTTTGGTAAAATAAGTTGTGGTTCAGCCATGAGAACCCATGACGGATATGATGCATGGAATTCCTACGAGCATGCACAAGACCCTATAGGGGAAAATGTTCGAGATGGAAATGATGATGTAGAATCAAATGGAAGAATATTTCAGGATACTCCTCCAAACATTGCAGCCACCATGAGAAGCCTGATTAAATCCCAGGATGAGCAACATCACTTGTATGCTGCTATGTTGTAGAGTTTGACAGACTTGTAAAGGAAGACAGACTCTGAGCATGGAACAGTAAATCCAGGAGGTAGTAGAAGCAGTACTAGAAGAAGAAGAAGAAGCACATCTAGCGGGTCATCTAACTTAAAAGAATCTAGTGGGGATTCACATTAGAGGAAATTTCAACTCAAAATGGCCCTCCTAAGGAAAATTAATAAAATAATATTTATTAATTTTTGAGGAAGAAAAGAAAAAACTACTTTTTTGTTCGTATTTTCAAAATATCTCCCTGTGTGTTTAATCAAATTTTGATCAGGAGATCTAGTTGGATGTAGAATTAAATTCCGCATCTAACGAGTACCCACTCGGCATACTTTTGATGGGCCCCACTACCCCAAAAACAAGAAATACCTGAAAAAATGTGATGATGATGTCATCATCATGTTTTTTCAAGTATTTATTGTTTTTGGGTAGTGGGGCCCATCAAAAGTATGCCGAGTGGGTACTCATTGGATGCAGAATTTAATCCTGCATCCAATGAGCTCTCCCGATCAAAATTTGAGTAAACACACATGGAGATATGTCGAAAATACAAACAAAAAAAGTAGTTTTTTTTTATGATACCTATCCCCAAATTTATATTAAAAAATTGTTTAAGAGGTGCTCCCTTTTTGAATTTTAAATCATTTTGATTGGATAATACATGATGACGTGGAATTTGTATTATTTTTGGAAGGCCCATTTTAAATTGAAATTTCCTCTAATGAGCTCTTCTTCTCACAAGAGCAAGAGAAAAATGTGTTATAGAAACAACTCACGGGATGAATTCAAGAAGGCTAATCCTCCTACGTTTGATGGTGAGGTAAAGACTGGACAAGAAGTTGAAGCTTGGATTCTTGGGATAAGGAAGCATTTCTAAGTTCAGGATTATTCGGGAAACATGAAGGAAAGATTTTCCATATTCAATCTAAATGGAAGGGCATCCATTTGGTGGGAGCACCTCAGACAAGTAAATTGGATCAGTGAAAGAAGGCTTAAGTGGAAATAGTTCGAGAAGTATTTCAAGAAGAAATACCTCTCTGAAAGGTATTATGATGATAAGATTAAGGAGTCACATGAGCTTAGATTGGGACAACAAACCATGGAAGAGTATGCCAACAAGTTATTGGAATTGTTGAGGTATGACAGGTACATCAGGGATGAAAAGGTAAAGATCCTACGTTTCTTGAGTGGATTGCCTTAGTCTTACAAAGACTGGATTGAGTTCTATGAGCCAAGGACTCTAGAAGAGGCCATAAGAAAAGCTAAGTATTGCTGTGAGCAAATATTGATTGTTACAACAATACTTTTGCTTGCTTGGATGAAGAAGGAAACCTAAGGCTTGTGAAAGGCTTTCCAAAGGTGATCTCCAGAAGGAAGTCTTCAGTAATGTAGCTAAATAAGTTATGTGGGAAAGGTTGCAAAGTTTGTGCAGCTCATGTTTTGGAGGCAGCAAAGAATGATACTCCTAGGTGGGAGGGATTTCATATGTTACGGGAATTCGGGAATGTTTTCCCAATGAATTTCTTTGGCTTCCTCGAAAGAGGGACATTGATCTCACAAGTTGAATTCATGTTGGGAGATGAACCAATGTTCAAGACACTCTACAAGGTGAGTACACCATACTTACTAGAGCTGGTGATGCAACTGCATGAGTTGTGGGAAAAGAAGTATGTTAAGCCAAGTGTGTTCCAGTGGGGAGCACCAGTTTGGTTTGAGAAAGAGAATGATGATACACTCTGAGTATGTATTGGTTCAGGTAGTTGAACAGGGTAGTCACTGTGAAGAACAAGTATCCTTTGCCTAGGATCGATGACCTCTTTGACCAAGTGAGAGGATCAAAAGGTGTTTTCCAAACTTGAATTGGGGTCTGGTGACCAGCAGGTAAGAGTTAAGGATGAAAATGTTCATAAGACAACCTTTAGGGAAAGGTATGGTTCTTATGAGTTGTAGTGGTACCATTTGGTTTCACAAATGCACCAGCTACATTCATATGCCTCATGAACAATGGTTTCAGTAAGTATCTAGATAGGTTTGTTCTTATTTTCCTTGATAGCATTCTTATTTATTCTCAGAATGAGGAAGAACATGTGGAACATTTTAGGCTGACTTTGAAATTTCTCAGGAAGCATAAGTTGCATGAAGGTTTGAGAAAATGTGACTTCTATGAAGATATAATTTATTATTTGGGTCACATTATCTTAGATAGATGAATATCTAGAGACCCTGAAAAGATTGAGGCCATGATGAGTCGGCCTGCTTCAAGAAAAGTAAGATATGTGATATATTTTGTGGGACTAGCAGGGTATTGCAGGAAGTTCACTAAAGGATCTCCTACAGGTAAGTGGATCCTATGTATAGGCTGAGGAGGGTTGCATGTGATCTTGTAATTCCATGAGGGGATGACCCTTGTGTGTATGGGAATACATATGAGGACTTCCAGAAGACTCAGAAAGAATGACCTGAGCAGCGCAGTATGGTTGTGCCCAATGGAATCCAGGGCAGGAAGCTGCCATGTGCCATGAGAAGGATCTCATGATTGAGAACAAGTTTTGAATCTTCAAATTGCAATTTTTCTATTTATAGGAGACTGTGATCCTCTATGATGGTTTTGAATTATGTTAACCATGGATATGATTGCCTTTCATTGTTTAATGACTGAAGTTCCCATTACTAACTGTGATTGTTTGGCTAATTTAAAATTGTGTTAGGATGACATGTTGTACATAGATGTCCAGGTTATGGAAAGCATGTGTAAGTAAGGGATAAGTACTCCCAATTGAAAAAGCCACACAATATGAGGATGGCCTAATGGTTGCAAAAATCTGATTTTCTGTAGGAAGAAGGATTGGGAACTCATATTTTTATTTGACTATCAATGTTATTGATTGTTTGATATTGGGAAATCATGTATGCATGAAACAGATTGAAAATCTATGATTAATTTTTATGATGTCATCTCATGTGAATTGCATGCTTGTATGTAACGTAGGTGAGATGATGAAAGTACACCCTTGGAGTACATAGCTTCTCGGAAGGATGTGTATGGGATACAGATCTCCTCGGAAGGGTGTACTGGGTGTACATGGATCCTCGGAAGGATGTACTGAGTGTACATAGCTTCTCAGAGGAATGTGTTGGAATAGGTTTGAAAACCTATGATTGCAATTATTTTTATGATGACATCTCGTATAAACTGTATGCTTGTATGTAACGCAGGTAAGATGATGAAAACATGTACTGGATGCACATGGTTCCTTGGAGGGATGTACAAGGTGTACATAACTTCTCAAAGGAATGTGTTTGGAATAGGCATGGAAAGCTATGACTGCAATTATTTTTATAATGACATCTCACGAAAAATGGACGTCTATATGTAATGCAAGTGAGATGATGCAAACACGTACAGGGAGCACATGGCTCCTCTAGAAGGATGTACTTGGGTACATAGCTTCTCCCCCCTACCAGCTAGGCACCAGTATGCATCACTAGGGACGCCCAAGGTGTAAGACATCTGCTTAGACTTCTTTCCGCTCACATTCATGCTGTAAGGGGACTGTCACGAGAGTGGGGGCTCTGTGAAGAGAATAACCCCTAGGTATTATGGTGTTCGGAAAGGAAGCACCTGAGCATTGGTAAACACTTGGAGGAGTTGTTGGGCCCTTAATCTAGAGCTATTATTGAGCACCCAGGAAGGTGTTAGGCTCTGAAGTGGGGCTGATCGGATCTCGGTTGAGAGATTCTATACAGATAAGTATTGGATTACTTGGGAAATCCTTATTGACTTTATGTAGTTACACATGTGCATTCAGCTAAGATTTTTGAAAATCTTGTTAAGAAATAAATCCTGCAAAAATGAATCTTACATGTGAATTAATCTGTTATGGTACTTAGAAAATAAGCGCCTGAATAGTCGTCAGCACTAGAGGAGGTGCATACTCTTGAACGGAACTGCTATTGAAGCACCCGAAGAGGTGTTGGGCTCAAGAATTGAGCTGTTATACCTTAGTTGAGAGGTATTTACAGGTGATCCGAGGCTTGCAGAAATTTGGCTACCTTTTAATGCACACCCTCGAAAGCACTCGAAGGGTGGGTACGCTCAAGGGACTGTATTGCAGAGAAGAGGTACCATCCTTGTGTGGCGTGGGCAGGTTTTTTGGTGCCATGAAGCCAGGCCAGATACCTGTGGAACCCAAGAAGATACTTATGTAGATAAGTATTTGGTTCACTTGACAACTTCTTGTCAATTTTATGTCAATATACATGTGCATGTGATCCATCCATAATTTTTGGAAAATATTATGAATACTAACATGGTAATTGACTCATTGATTGGGGCTTGAGCATAGGTATTGCTGGTTGCCAAAGACATCGGGAATGTTCCAAGCTGAGAAGAAGGATTCTCCAGGACCAGGGAAAAGATCCTGTGGTGTGCACTGATGCATGCAAGAAAAGACTTGGACGATTTCCATATTGTGCCAGTGGACAGATAAAGGTGCAGAGGAAGCACTGCGGTCTTGAAAAGGGCTACATGGGAGCTGAAGGATGCCATGCAAGTGGTACATCTATTTTGTTCAAAATTGTAAAGCACTGAGGACAGTTCTATTAAAGGGGGAGGGGAATGTAACACCCCAGTTTTGACCCTGTTTTCATTTAAATAAAATGATGTAAATAATCATGGTGTGGAGCTAGGCAAAATCCCCACCATTGATTTAGTATTTATGTTTCGGTGATTAAGGTTGGGCCGATGGTATTTTGTGCTAGCCGACACATTATTATTTTGGACATCATGCTAAATTTGCAATTTAATAATTAAAAACCTACATCCAGCTATGTCAACACAACTAAATGAGATGGGGGCATGATTTTCCTAAGGATAAGGGAGTGGGGGATTAGAAGAGTGGGCAAAAATTCGAAATGGGTAAAGCATCATTTCTGGAAAAAATTTTAAAAATTTTCTTGGGCAAAGAAAATACGAAAAAATGACTACTTTTCCCTCATGCATGGGCATTTCACCTCCCTCAAATAGTAAGGAGTCACATGAGATTAGATTTGGACAACAAACCATGAGCTTAGATTAAGGAGTCACATGAGCTTAGATTGGGACAACAAACCATGGAAGAGTATGCCAACAAGTTATTGGAATTGTTGAGGTATGACAGGTACATCAGGGATGAAAAGGTAAAGATCCTGCGTTTCTTGAGTGGATTGCCTTAGTCTTACAAAGACTGGATTGAGTTCTATGAGCCAAGGACTCTAGAAGAGGCCATAAGAAAAGCTAAGTATTGCTGTGAGAAAATCTTGATTGTTACAACAATACTTTTGCTTGCTTGGATGAAGAAGGAAACCTAAGGCTTGTGAAAGGCTTTCCAAAGGTGATCTCAAGAAGGAAGTCTTCAGTAATGTAGCTAAAGAAGTTATGTGGGAAAGGTTGCAAAGTGTGTGCAGCTCATGTTTTGGAGGCAGCAAAGAATGATACTCCTAGGTGGGAGGGATTTCATATGTTACGGGAATTCGGGAATGTTTTCCCAATGAATTTCCTTGGCTTCCTCCAAAGAGGGACATTGATCTCACAAGTTGAATTCATGTTGGGAGATGCACCAATGTTCAAGACACTCTACAAGGTGAGTACACCATACTTACTAGAGCTGGTGATGCAACTGCATGAGTTGTGGGAAAAGAAGTATGTCAGGCCAAGTGTGTTCCAGTGGGGAGCACCAGTTTGGTTTGAGAAAGAGAATGATGATACACTCTGAGTATGTATTGGTTCAGGTAGTTGAACAGGGTAGTCACTGTGAAGAACAAGTATCCTTTGCCTAGGATCGATGACCTCTTTGACCAAGTGAGAGGATCAAAAGGTGTTTTCCAAACTTGAATTGGGGTCTGGTGACCAGCAGGTAAGAGTTAAGGATGAAAATGTTCATAAGACAACCTTTAGGGAAAGGTATGGTTCTTATGAGTTGTAGTGGTACCATTTGGTTTCACAAATGCACCAGCTACATTCATATGCCTCATGAACAATGGTTTCAGTAAGTATCTGGATAGGTTTGTTCTTATTTTCCTTGATAGCATTCTTATTTATTCTCAGAATGAGGAAGAACATGTGGAACATTTTAGGCTGACTTTGAAATTTCTCAGGAAGCATAAGTTGCATGAAGGTTTGAGAAAATGTGACTTCTATGAAGATATAATTTATTATTTGGGTCACATTATCTTAGATAGATGAATATCTAGAGACCCTGAAAAGATTGAGGCCATGATGAGTCGGCTTGCTTCAAGAAAAGTAAGATATGTGATATATTTTGTGGGACTAGCAGGGTATTGCAGGAAGTTCACTAAAGGATCTCCTACAGGTAAGTGGATCCTATGTATAGGCCGAGGAGGGTTGCATGTGATCTTGTAATTCCATGAGGGGATGACCCTTGTGTGTATGGGAATACATATGAGGACTTCCAGAAGACTCAGGTAGAATGACCTGAGCAGCGCAGTATGGTTGTGCCCAATGGAATCCAGGGCAGGAAGCTACCATGTGCCATGAGAAGGATCTCATGATTGAGAAAAAGTTTTGAATCTTCAAATTGCAATTTTTCTATTTATAGGAGACTATGATCTGCTATGATGGTTTTGAATTACGTTAACCATGGATATGATTGTCTTTCATTGTTTAATGACTGAAGTTCCCATTACTAACTGTGATTGTTTGGCTTATTTAAAATTGTGTTAGGATGACATGTTGTACATAGATGTCTAGGTTATGGAAATCATGTGTAAGTAAGGGATAAGTACTCCCAATTGCAAAAGCCACACAATATGAGGATGGCCTAATGGTTGCAAAAATCTGATTTTCTGTAGGAAGAAGGATTGGGAACTCATATTTTTATTTGAGTATCAATGCTATTGATTGTTTGATATTGGGAAATCATGTATGCATGAAACAGATTGAAAATCTATGATTAATTTTTATGATGTCATCTCATGTGAATTGCATGCTTGTATGTAACGTAGGTGAGATGATGAAAGTACACCCTTGGAGTACATAGCTTCTCGGAAGGATGTGTATGGGATACAGATCTCCTCGGAAGGGTGTACATGGTGTTAACACCTGTATTTTACAAAAAAGATGCAAGACCGATGGGAGGTGAGATTTTGTTGATTAAATACTTTGGGCTAAGGATATAGTACAAAGGGGGATTGATAATCTAAAGAGCAGCCGAGTCGGAAAAGGTCCTGAACCATGGTATAAAGGAGAAGCAAATAAATGGTTTATACCCTTTCCGCCATCCAGAACATACGAGCAAGATAGGGGAATTTCGGGCCTCTAACAGCCTGCACACATCAAAGGTTTTAACATTGCTCAGAGCTGATCTACGGCCCATGTCAAATTCGCTGGCTGAAAGTGCAAGGTGGATAAGGAAATGAAGGGCCAGCGGAATTGCATATAATCCTCCTGATCCTACGGACGAGGATTGAAGACAGCATTGATCGATGGGCGTGTTGGTTTCCGGAAAGGTAACGTGCACGCGCGATAACCTTTAGACCACCCAGCGGAAATGGATACGTGCTGCTCGATCCGACGGTTGGAGATCGCAGGATGGTGGATCGATGACGGAAAATGATTCCGGAATGGAGACTTGCGCACCCGATAAACCCCCAGCACCCGGCGGAATATGGTACGTGACGCAAGATCGGATGGTTGTTGAATGCCTGGCATCCCATCAACGGCCGAGAAGAATTCTGGAGGAAGAACTAGCGCAGAGGATAATTTCGGATTACCCGGCGGAATCTGGTACGCGGCACTTGATCTGACGGTGTAGGAGTGACGGCGGATCACATCAACAGGCGAGGGTGATTCTGCTGAGCAAAGTTGCTCGGCAGATTAAGATGGAAGAGCCCAGCGGAATCGGTAGACGAAGCACGATCCGACGGCCCACCCGCGAAGGCAAAACAGATCGACGGCTGCAGATGACTCTGAGGCCCAAAGTTGCACGATGGTTAAAGTGAAGAGGCTCGATGACTCTGAGATAGCTAATTTGCTCACATTTGCTGACGAGTCCCATGCTGAAACAGAGGAAAATCCTGCATCTCATTCAGAGATCCAGATCACAGAAGGTGTCAGTGTTGCTGCCAAGAGAAGTTTGGCCGAAGCAGAGAATATGGAAGTAGATGAGCAAACATCCCATAAGAAGGCGAAGCTGCTCAAAGGAAGTGAGATCGTGGAGGAAGGGGTGTCCGGAGTTTCCAAAAAGGCTGCTTTGGTTCCCCTGAAGACAGTACAGGTTAGTCAGTTTTCCTTTAAAGGTTCAGAAGATGATAGTAACAGTTTAGAATCTGATTCCCTGTTCAAATCAAAAGAAGAGCTCAAGATGAGCTACCTAGAGAAGAGGAAGAAATCCCTGGAAGAAACAAGAAATTTGCTTCCAAGGGTAAGGAACCTGCAGAGTTCTAAAACGTCTCTAGTCTCGGCTAGAGACGCGGAGAAGAATACTTTCAAGATGGATATAGGGAACGATAAAAGAATGTCCGAAATAGAGATCCGTCTGGATAAGATAAGTACTCCAGACAAGATACAATTACATAAGCAAACAAGCGACATTCTTTATTCGGACCTGTTGCAGGCTATGATGAAGATCAGCAAATTGGAGGCGTTGGTTTACAAGTTAGAAATACAAGTGAGACACGAGAAAGTGGAGAATAAGGAAAATGTTGTTCAGGTAAAGAAACTGCAGGCAGACATCGCCAGTTCAGACAACACCCAGACTGTGAAGAGATTGTTAGAAGAAAAAGATAATGCCCTGCAAGTTCTGAAGAAGAAGTTGAAGATGCCAGGCTCGGAACATGTCCAGTCAGCTGAATTGCTAGCCCTCCAGGAGGAGAAAGACAAACTCTATCAGGAGATGATGGAGTACAAAGGGAGGGCTGGGGAGTTACAAGAGGACAAAGATAAGTGGAATGCCGAAAGGGAAGAACTATTGTCCCAAATCTCAGTAATGAAAAAAGATCAGATTGCAGAGAAAGAGATTATGGATGAACTAATAAGCCAAACCCCTACCGGCGATGACTTATCTATTGTAGATATGCAAAAACCCTTAGCTGATTGTTCTGCAGACGACTTGTTGGAGTCTATGTCCCAAGTCAGTTTGAAGGAGGAGACCATTAAAGAATTGCAGGCAGAGAACGAAAAGGTGAAAACCGAGTTAACCAAGGTGAATGAAAGCAGAATGCAGCTTTTACAGGACAAGATCCAATTACAACAGAAGGTTGAGGAATTGAAAGAAAAATGTATTGGGAAGGGCCCCCTTCAAGGGGCGAAACATATCATTTGGGACACCATAAGTATTGAGGTCACTAAGTTCAGGCACTACCTTATTTACATTGATGATTTGTGGGGATTAATAGATTCAGCTCAGCAAAGATTAAAAGTGGTAAACGAACACATGGCGAAGAGGCCTCTCACTACAGCCCAAAATACCCTGGATTTCCTAAATTCATTAACATATCAAAAATTGCATGACTTGGGTATAAAGGACAGAGTCTCAATAGTCCTGTCAGCAAAGAAAATTATTCACAAGCACCAGTTAATGAAGATTGTTCAGGATAAATCCGAAGAATTAATGGTACAGGTCAACAGGTTCAAAAGGGAGTTTGAAGGGCTGATCGAAGACGGGTTGCCATGCTTCTGGAACGAGAAGGGTCGAATGCTCTCGCAGGAAAATTATAATAATT
>LPNX010614161.1:263951-309436 GCA_001517045.1 Pseudotsuga menziesii | reverse complement strand
GAAAGAATACTAGAATGATGTATGGGATATAGTTCCCAAACCAAAAGGAAAGAGTATTGTATCCTCCAAATGGATATACAAAATAGAGCATGCAGCTGAGGGAAGTATCGAGAAGTATAAAGCAAGATTTGTGGCTAGAGGTTTCTTTCAGAAAAAGGGAATTAATTCTAAAGAGACCCTTGCTCTAGGAAGTAAGGTACACTTCCTTCAGAACTATCATGGTAGTTTCTTCCATGGTGAAGTAAAGACAAGCCTTCCTTAATGGTATGATTGAGAAAGATTTTTACATCGAATAGTCACAAGGATTTGAAGTTTATTGTCGAGCATGGGATTTACCAAGAATAAAGATGATCCTAACCTTTATCTCAAGGTTGTAGAAGATGAACTTGTCATCCTGTTATTATATGTGGATGACTTATCCTTGACAGGAAATGAGAAACAGATCATGGAAAGCAAGAAGAAACTAGCAGAAGAATTTGAGATGAAAGACCTTGGGTTAATGCATTATTTCCTAGGTCTGGAAGTATGGAAAAGTTCAGAAGAAATATTTCTCAACCAGAGAAAGTATGTGGTAGAGATATTGAAGAGATTCAATATGTTGGAATGCAAAGTCATGGCCACACCCATGGACTCCAACCTGAAGCTGTTAGCTGATGACTCATCAGAGTTAGTGGATATGACTCATTACAAACAGATCATTGGGTCATTGATGTACTTAACAAATGCCAGACCAGACACTTGTTTTGCTATGAACACCTTAAGTCAATATCTGGTTCAACCAAGATGGGTTCACCTAGTAACTACAAAGCATGTGATGAGATATCTGAAAGGGACTATAGACTTTGGTTTATATTATGATGGTAGCCATGAGTATAGATTGTATGGCTACACAAATGCAGATTGGGCCGGAAGTATCTCAGGCAGGAAAAACACATTAGGTATATGCTTTTGTTCGGGGTCTACTATGAGTTCATGGTTTAGCAGGAAACAGTCCAGTGTTTCTCATAGCATGGCTGAAGCAGAATACATAGCAGATTGCTCTACTAAGTTGTGAAGCCATATGGCTTCAGAAGCTGATATCAGGTCTCTTTGAACTGAAGATGGATACTACATTGATTCTATGTGATAACGAGAGTTGTGATAACAGAGAACCCTATGTTCTGTCATAACACATAGAAATCCGGTATTTCTACATTCAAGATAAAGATGCAGATGATGGTGTTTCAGTATTTACATACTGTAGATATAGACGATGGTGATTCAGTACTAAATATAGAGATGATGATGATTTCAATATTTCCATATTGAAGATATAGATGATGTTTCAGTATTTACATACTGTAGATGCAGATGATGGTGACCTGATGATGCTTTCAGTACTCACATACTGGAGATACAGATGGTGATAGTTCAGTATTCACATACTGAAGATGTAGATGAAGATGGTTTAGATGATGATGCACTGACAAAGCCTTTGTCTTGGGTAAAGTTCAAACACTTTCGAGACAAGCTTGGTGTGGTTCAGAAAGACCTTCCTCGAAAGGGGGAGTAGTGATGTTGCAGTGGGATTGTATCATCCCTGGACACTTGCCCTAAAGTGACTCGAAGACCTCGGTCTTCGAGATTGAAGAGGGATTGTATCATCTCGGGACATATGTCCAGAAGTGATCTGGTGACTTTGGTCATCGAGAATGTGGTGGGATTGTATCATCCCTGGGCACTTGCCCAAAAGTGACCTAGAGACCTCGGTCTTCGAGAATGAAGAGGGATTGTATCATCCCGGAACATCTGTCCAAAAGTGATCTGGTGACCTTGGTCCCCGTGAATGTGGTGGGATTGCATCATCCTTGAACTTCGGTTCAAAATGTATGCGGAGGTCTCGGCCCCCATGAATGTGGTAGGATTGCATCATCCCTGAAATTCGGTTCAAAATGTATTCGGAGGTCCCATCCCACGTGAAAGTGGTGGATTGCATCATCCCTGAACCTCGGTTCAAAATGTATCTGGAGGTCTCGGCCCCCATGAAAGTGGTAGGATTGCATCATCCCTAAACTTTGGTTCAAAATGTATCCGAAGGTCTCAACCCCCATGAAATTGGTGGATTGCATCATCCTTGAACCTCGGTTCAAAATTTATCCGGAGATCTTGGTCCCCGTGAATGTGGTAGGATTGTATCATCCTTGAACTTCGGTTTAGAACGGATCCGGTGACTTCGGTACTCGAGAACGTGTGTTGATCCTGTAATTCCTAGAGGAAGGATTGTCTGATTTCCACATCTGTGTTGATCCCATAATTCTGAAAGGAAGGATCGTTAGTAACTCCTTAAAGACCTAAATCCCATAATTTTGAAAGGAAGGATCATTGAATTGATCCCGTAATTCCAATAGGAAGGATTGTCTAAGTTCCACAGATGTGTTGATCCCATAATTCCAATAGGAAGGATTGTCTAATTTCCACATCTATGTTGATCCCGTAATTCCAAAAGGAAGGATCATTAGTAACTCCGTAAATACCTAAATCCCGTAATTCCTAAAGGAAGGATCATTGAATTGATCCCGTAATTCCAATAGGAAGGATTGTCTGAGCTCCACAGATGTGTTGATCTTGTAATTCCAATAGGAAGGATTGTCTGAGTTCCACAAATGTGTTGATCCCGTAATTCTGAAAGGAGGGATCATTAGTAACTCCATAAAGACCTAAATCCCATAATTTCGAAAGGAAGGATCGTTAGTAACTCCGTAAAGACCTAAATCCTGTAATTCCGAAAGGAAGGATCATTGGTAACTCTGTAAAGACCTAAATCTCGTAATTTCGAAAGGAAGGATCATGTTGATGTTTTGATGAGATGTTTTTATGATGATGATGATGTTTCTTATCGAAAGATCAGATGTTGCTGCTGATGATGATGTTCTCTGATCGAAAGATCAGAAGTTGCTGTTGATGATGATGTTATTTGATTGAAAGATTAGAATATGATGATGATGCTGTTGCTGACGATGATGATGTTCTCTGATCGAAAGATCAGAATATGATGATGATGATGTTTCTATGATCGAAAGATCAGAAGTTGCTGATGATGATGTTCTCTGATCGAAACATTAGAATATGATGATGATGATGTTTTCTGATCGGAAGATCAGAAGTTGCTTATGATTATGATGTTGCTAATGATGATGATGTTTTTTGATTGAAAGATCAGAATGTGATGATGATGATGGCGTACTGATCGAAAGATCAGAATACGATGATGAGTTGATGTTAGAGTGTGATGATGTTCGGTTGATGATGGTTCTGATCGAAAGATCAGAGGCTGATGATAATGATGAGTCTGATTGAAATATCAGAGTATGATGATGATGTTGTTGCTGATCGAAAGGCCAAAGTACTGAAGAAGATGTTGCTGATCTAAAGGTCAAAGTGTTGAAGATGATGTTGCTGTTCGAAAGGTCAAAGTGTTGAAGATGTTGCCGATCGAAAGGTCAAAGTGCTGAAGATGTTGCTGCTGATTGAAGAGTCAAGATGCTGCTGATCGAAGCGGTCAAAGTACTGATGATGCTGAAGACTAAAGATTGAAGATGAA
The DNA here is from genome assembly GCA_001517045.1 of Pseudotsuga menziesii. Taxonomy (NCBI): domain Eukaryota; kingdom Viridiplantae; phylum Streptophyta; class Pinopsida; order Pinales; family Pinaceae; genus Pseudotsuga; species Pseudotsuga menziesii. The sequence continues at coordinate 305,856 of LPNX010614161.1, read as the reverse complement.
GGCTACATGATTTTGAAACACTTCCAATGATTTATAGATGTATCACCCTGATGATGTTGATGATGTCCTCTATCTCTCTCCTATTATTGTTGTTGTTGATGTTGTTATAGAATACCCTTCTCATTAAGGGGGAGTGTTGAAATATTGTAACTTCGAAGAATATTCTATATGTATTTCTTTTTGGTCCCCGACGGTCCTACCAGGAGAACCACTTGTATTACTTTGTACCCCAATGCTCCTAATCGGAAGAACTAATAAGAGTCATGAGGCAGTCCCCTCTAATTGTAAAGGTGGGTCATTAGCACCCCAGTGTGGTTACTTGAGCCTACATGTGTAACTCAATCCTACATGATTAAATCGAGCCTACATGATAGATGAGTTAACTTAAGTGAACGGATGAATATAAATAGACATGTAGTGCTCCTCATTTGGAACACACCTCCTCATTTGGAACACACACACTCTCACTTGTGTAGCGCATTAGTGGAGAAGAGAAGTAGCTGGAGAAGGAGGAGGATCAAGATTTGATCTCCTTGCTGGTTTTATCTTTTATCTTTTATCTTTTTGGGGCATCTATATTGAGGAATCTTTTGTTGGGTTTTTCCCTTTAGGGTTTTCCTAAGATAAATCTTTGTGTTCCTTTTGTATGGTTGTGCTTGTCTATCTTTCAGTGATCATGTTTATATGCTTTTGTTATGAAAATGAAATGAAGTACTGATGTCTTAGCTAAGCATATGAAAAATTAACATTTTAATGCTTATAAATTATCTTTAGAGTGTCTCATAATCGTCATTTAAAATAGTGATCTTCTCTTCCAAGGATTGATTTTGAGGGAGTGCTCTGTTATGCAGAGGTATGAATACATTCATTCCTAATTCCTACCCCATGTTCCTTCAACCTTATATGGAACAAACCTCTTGTTTCTCCAATATAATATTTTCCATAAGAGCATGTCACCTTGTAGATGCCTTTGTATTGATGTTGGTCAGCAGATTCTTTTACAAGTCTCATTTTTTGTCTAATGGTTTCAATTGGATTGAACAAGGTTATAATTGCTTTCCTTATTAGGACCTTAGCATTATTTTCAGTGACCCCTCATATGTAGGGAAGGTAAGGTTTCTTTTTAAAGGTTTGATTGTTGCAAGAGCGGGGACCCTAACTTGCTTTTCCAATAACTCTTATGATATATTTATTCTTTTATCCTAAGATCTTAAATAATTTTATTAGATGGCATTTCTCATGTTCAATATGCTCATCATATAAGATTATTATTTCCCTCACAGCTAATTTATTAAGGATTCCAATATTTTTAGACGGGTCGTGATGTGAGTCCATGTAGAGATTGATTTTAGTATGAATTTTCCTCCTGTAGAAATTGTTTCCAATGGTTCCATCTTGCTTCCTAGTCATCAATACATCTAGTAATGTAGTTATCTCTTTAGAGTGACAATTGAGGTGTTCCAAGACATGGTGTAGGATTATGTTCTTATGCACATATTCAAGAACATATGCAACAACCGTCCATGCATGATTCTATCTTTCTCAATGGACTACTCTTTTCATATGGGCCTTCATACATCATGAAAATAACTCGTTGATCTCCGTACTAAAAATCCACACTTTTCCTAAGAAAATACATGTTGAACTTAGTCATTCTCAAATTATAATCAATCCCAAATGCGGTAATGAAAGTTCATAGATAGGCATCTAACTAGGTTTTCCTTCATTTTCACATTGAAGGTTACACAACGATATGCTTGCAAAATTATAAGAGTACCAAGGTTGCACATCACCACCATATTTGTAATAGCCTCTTCTCCACAGAATAGGCTAACCAATGTACCCATTCGTCAAAATCACACACAAAGTATCGTTATCAAATTCATTATCTTCACATTAGTAAAGACCTCCCATCTATCAAAACCATGGCAAGCACAAAAGAAGAATACCCGCAATCACATATTAGACATAAACAAATTCAACACAAATATGATGAACACAGAATTTATAATTTTGATGAATTTTGGCAGCCAACACATAAAAAACTATATAATTGATTCAAGTGGCCTAAGCATACAAAATGCCTTTATCTTTCCACAATATCTGTCCAAAATTTATCTCATGAAAAGTGGCTTATACTTCAAGAACATACAAGAATATAATATATTTTCTAACATACAACATTATATTTTTGAACATGCAAATCAATATAAAGAATCTACTAGTCTAACCTTCTATCCATACAAGCACCATATAATAAATACATAAAGTAAGAGACAAGAGAAAAATAAATAGTACACCATGTATACATGGTAAAACCTGAAATGGGGAAACATCCATGGGAAGGTATTGTTTTCTTATTCTTCTGAAATATCCAATCTTAAACTTGAGCTCCATTCCACATATTTTTATCACAGCTTTACAATAACATCCCAATATATTAACTTGATTACCAAAGGGTCTCCTTCACCTATATTATATAGCTATAGGTATGGAATAAAAACATCTCATAATACATGTGGGACAAATGATTTTACGCCTCCTTATATAATGAATGGTAATAGGAGAATATTTCTCCATAATGCATGTGGGATAACTCCTTTTACATAATATAGAGACAATTACACCTTCCTTTTTATAGATAAAACAACATAGCATCTTATGAAGTCGCAGTAGACATCATTACACATGTATTATTAACATTACACATTCCAACACATGCTTACTAGAAAAACTTATTTGTATTTATTTTATTTAGAGAGAAATATTATAACCTAGGTTAAGTCTTATTCAACCTATGTAACACATTCATATTTAGTAAGCTTAAGTGTAATGAGAGATTATGTGGGTTACATGTTTTAATATTTTTCCATTTACCAAAGTTGTGGAAAGAAAACAATAATTATGTCTAACAATTTATTCACTCAAACCATTTACTCACTATGAATTAATAATCAATAGAGATGAAAAATGAAATGTCAAAAAAAGAGAAACAAGCTTTGTGAAACTTAATTTTTGCATGCATAGAGAGATGGGCAATAGAAGTGGTGAATAGGGTCACATTAGTTCATATTTTTATGGGTTATAATTAGAAGCATCCAAATATATGGGATTAGAATTTATACATCCAACACTATTATAATAGAGTTGTCCACACTTTTATTGGTAAGTCCCCTCCTTAAACTTGTTCTCTATATATACCACCTTATATATGTCTTATATGGATAGCAAGGGGGATTGAGGTAAGACATCATTAGTGAAGCATTAAGAAATGGAAACTTCACTAATAAGTTTAGGAAAATGAATGTGCAGGTATAGGATACATTGAATAAGTGATGGGAAAAGTACAAGGATAGTAATCAACAACACGAGGTTGAGAAAGAATTCAAGGTGGGATATTGAGTTTGGTTGCACTTGAATACAAAAATACTGCAAGGCCCTAGTAAAAATATCAAGGAAATGTTTTTTGGTCCTTTTGGGCTGTTGGAGAAGGTAGGAGATATTTCCTACACACTCAGTTTACCCCCATATATGCGCATTTACTTAGTAGAGGATGTGGAAAATATCGAAAACTCTTTGAATCGTCCATGTTGGACCAAGAACCTTAGTAGGTATTACCTTATGTAGAGGACTTAGAACCAAAACCTTGGCAAAAGTTATTAGAAGATACATTTTTGTCGAAGAAATACAGAACAATCAGACAAGGAATGTATGAACTTTGGTAAGTAGGGTTTAAAGGAAAACTTCCATGCAAGGATAAATGTTACTCCAGGGAGAATTTAGAGGAAACATTTCCTCGCCTCATTTAGTAAAATATTTTGTGGAACAAAATCCCCTCAAAATGGGGAGGCATGATCCGAAATGGATCAATATATGATCTTTCATCTATCTTGGTATTTTATGGGTTTTAACATTATATGAAATGGCTTGTAGGGTCCATTGTTGGGTCAAGTATTATTTTTAAATTTGTGCTCCATAAACTTTTGAGGCTCATTTGAGGGATTAAATGATGTTTTTTGGGTCAAAATTTTATGAATGTAGTTCCTACCCCCATGATATTGTTCTACAATATGATTAATTTCCAGTGGAAAAAAAGTCACCCCAATTGGAATTCGTATGAGGAATTAATGCCTCCCACAAGTTCATGTACCTTATTTACCACCATGGCACTGAGTGGATTCCACATTAACTCTCATTACCCACATATGTGAAGCTAGTCACGTGTAGAATCTCAAAAGCATTATATGGATTCCAAAACCCTAACCCTAATTGGTAAATGAGACATGAAATAACACTAAAACTAATTCTAGATAGATATTAAGACATTGTTAAATATTGTGCCACTAGGAGAAGAAGGGGTTCCATTCTTATGGTACAATTGTATTGTTCCATAGATGATAAAGATCTAGGGAGTGGATACTAGAGAATAACAAAGGAAGTAGGAGATCCTATAGTATCCATATAGGCCACAATGTCATGGGTAACTCCATAAATATTATCACTTTATTTCTATTTTCATTACATATTGGAGAAGAAAAGAGAAAGGCATAGTACTCACTTTTGTCTAGGATTTTCTCAATAATGGGTTTTACCTGGGTATATCTTGTGTTATTTGTGTGGATGTGTTATTTTTCTCTAGATATTTTCCTTTTAGTTTTAGTTTATTTTAGCATTCTATGGAATTAATCTAACACAGTGAATCTTAACTATTCAAAAAACACTGCATAACTAAGAGTTTTCATAAAGTTGTAAGATCTGTTATGACAAACTGTTCTAGTAGAATATCCATGGCAGTTTACAGATCAGTGACAAATCTTGAAATACATTGGGAAATCTTTAAGGGAACACTCTAAGGATATGTATTTACATGGTATTAAATATGAAAACAAAATCAATTATTTTCCTCATGAATGGATGTGGTGGAGAAATTCTTGGATGTCTGTGTGTACCTAGAACACAAACTATCAACATTTTCATAGTTCGCAAAGGTTAAGCAGAGAAAAGGAGAAGCCATATCTCACTACATGCAAGTCTCTTGGGCCTCGTGGAACAACTACACTATGATGTACCCAAAGGTATGAAAATAGATTATTTTATCAAGGGGTTATTGGATACATTTAGAGCACATGTAAGGACATTGATCCCAAAGAAATATAAGCATGTAGTAGATTTAGTCATACAAATGGAAACAAAGCTACTTGAAAATCACTACCAGTAGAATAAAAATAAATAGTAATAGGATGAAAGATTGGATACCCTCGAGTGCGAACTAAAGAGACTAAAGGAACAAAAATGACATGATTCAAAGGAAATCATGGAACCAAAAACCAAGGACAATCATAAATCCACTGAAAATAGGAAACTAAAAAATTTAACTATTGTCATACACATGACAGAAGCAAGAACTCTTAGAATAACTAGTTGAATAACCCAAGGAATCAAAGGGCCCCATATAAATTGAGGCTATCAAGGAGTGGAAATTGAGGAATCCAACAATATCCAAGTGATGAACCACATGAAAATGAGAATGTTTATAGAATACAAGACCAATCATGGATCCAAATGGAAATAGAAACATTTCCTAGAGGAAATGTAGCTTGTGAATGTTATACTTATGGGTCTTAGGGACACATGAAAACCAATTGTATTTTCATTTTCCCCAAGGTAACAATCTACACACTCTGCAAGCTAGGAAACCATGAGACAAAGATGTGTTTCGTACTACTTAAAGAATCTCAGGAAAGTAGTTGCAATATGATAGGAGTGGAAAGGTTGGAAAATAAATCATGTTTGATGACCGGAGTGAGGCCAAAAGGCTACTCACGACCCTCATTAGAACCTAAAAATGACCTATATTATTTTGATTCTCAAAATGTGGTGTACCAAGAATCATTGCAAAATTAGAACCTAAAAATGACCTATATTATTTTGATTCTCAAAATGTGGTGTACCAGCAAAATATAAGTGATTGAAGATGAAAAAAGAAAGAAAAACCATGGAATTAATAGACATAGGATACTTAGTGGTGCAATTGAAATAGTTTGACACCAATAAAAAACAATAAAGCATATCAAGGATTTTTTTCATTTGTTTTCTACAAATGGAATATGACCAAAATGACAACCTAGTGGAAACCTAAGTATGTAAGAACAGTTATATTTTCAAAAATAATTACAAATAATGATTGATGTAATAAATAAACACATAACTAGCATGGTAGTGGACCCCGAGGCTGAAATCAATATTATCTCCTTAGGATTAGGTGTGAAGTTAGCAAATTCCCATTGAACTAGTGTAATATTATAATCCAGATCATATCACGTGTAACCTGTTAGGAATATTGACAATGGTAAAAAATGATTCTTATTGGATTAATACATGAGTGACATTTGAAATACTTATGCTACCCACGGAAGTGTGCAATGTATTATTTAGTAGATCGTGGATATATTCCTTTAGGGGAATTATATTCTTTGACAAGGAAGTACTTATATTATGAAAGGGATGTAGAAAAGTCATTATGCCACTAGAAAAAATGAAAGAAGACAAATAAACAGAGACTTATGCTACCTCTCATGTGGAATTTTCGGGATAATTAGTTGATCAAGAAAACCTTTACTGAATTTCTTAAGAAATGGAACCCAAACCTGATAAGGAAGGAATGATCCATATGGAAGTTTCCTTATGCAAGGAGTCTGATGAGATTCTTTGAGAATGGGAACAATAAAATCATGAAGTATAATACCTTAGATATATAAAGAAGCTTTGAGAATGGGAACAATAAAATCATGAAGTATAATACCTTAGATATATAAAGAAGCTCTATAACATGGAATAAATAAAAGTGTTTGAATATGGAGACCGTTCAACAACAAATGTGAAAAAAATTGAGTAAAAGATGCACTTTTTGTCAAACACAAAATGACTACAACATTTTCTCACCACATTAGGCATGGTACCATTTCAATGGCAATTCACACTCTTTACAAAAGATCCAAATGTAACATGGGAAAATGTAATAGTGTTTATATGTTGTTTTCTAAAGTTAAATGAAGACAAAGTCTCCATATATATCCTATAAGGACTTATTGATAGAATCACATAAAAATGGTACCAACACCAAGAAAGGATGAAGAAAACCAAGGAATAGGTAATGTTATGGAATAAATTCCAGGAATAATTCGAAAAAGGACCAATAGGAAATTATATATCCTTACATGAGGTGAGGTAGAAGATACATCATTCTAAATTAAACCATAATTATGATAACAATGAAAGGATGGTTCTTAGTATATCAATAGAAGAAATGCAAGCATAGGTGCCGAATAAATATACAAAGGAGTAATATAGTTCACATGAGATCAATTCAAAACCAACAGAAGTACCAAGATCAATATAAACCAGAGATAAATCCAAAAAGGTAAATATGGCTAAGGAAAATAACCATGGTCTCTATAAATCAAAAGTTGTGGTGATGACAAAATGGTAGCAGAATTATTTTGCTAGTTTAAGAATTCGTAAATGTCTTGGTTATAACTACCAAGATTTCAAATGAATTTTGAAGGAATTTTGTGAGTTAAAAATCAAACTTCAACTAGATTTGAAACCTTTTAGACAAGCAACTGTACAAAATGAATCCCCAATACAAGTTAAAGGTACAAGAATATTTGAATAACATGACTAAGGTAGGAGTCATTTATGAAGTCTAGGAGAAAAATGGGTATCCCTAGTTGTAGTCATGAAAAATAAGAATGTGGATTTGATGATATGCATCAACTTCTGGAACACAAATAGGGTGATGATAAGGGATCCTTTCCAAACCCCATTTTTAGAAGATGTACCAGAAGTTGTCATTGGAAAGGAAACGTACTATTTCTTAATGGCTATTTGGTTTACAACTAGGTATTAGTGAGTGAAAAGTACTAAGAACTAAAAAAAATTTCAACTGAATAGGGAACCTTCACATACAAAATAATGAAATTCATATTGGTTAATGCATCGACATGTTTTTCAAGGTTTATTGTTCAAATTTTTAAGGATTTCATCCCTAACTCGCTTAAAATATATTTATATGATTGAGCACTCTTTGGATGGTTGAAAAAACACATAACGAACTTGTGAATTATGCTTAATAGATTTCATGACACAAAAATATCATTTAACCTCGAGAAGTGTCAATTTCTACAACCCTTTGGGATACTACTCAGGAACATACTTTCCAAGGATGGAATAATGGTTGACCCAAACAAGGTGAAATTCATTAAGGAACTCATTCCATTGACCAATCCATCAAAGGTGAAGTCCTTCCTAGTCCATGTGTGATATTATTGAATTGTTTTCAGTGGATATGCTAAGATATATTACCCAATAGAACTATTAATAAAGTAGTAAACTACCTTCGAATGGATAGTGGAATATTAGAAGAGATACAAATATTTGAAGAATATCATTATGAATTGCTTGATATTGTAGTTCCCTTACTGGAAAAGAAAAAAATGCATGTACATGTTGATGCATCTGGTATATCCATCAGAGTGATATTGATGCAACAATGACAAAAAGGGATGGATTGCCCTATTTGCTAGCAATGACAAAAAGGGATGGATTACCCTATTTACTATGCTAGCAGGAAATTATCTATCGAAGAGAAAAAATATAACACAACTAAACATGAGACATTGGGCATGATCCACTACAAAAATTTCAACATTATCTCCTCACAAACAAATTCAATTTCCATATGGACCATCATGCACTAAAGTATATAGTCAATAAACCCGTATTAATATGGTGGATAAGATGAAGGCTCATGACATTTGAATACTATATGTTTGAATTTCAAACGTAATAAGGAACACATCAAACAAGATCATTTATCCTACATAGAGACCATGGAAGAATACACACCGGGAAAGGGGTATTTTCTCAATAATAGCATCTTCATAATTTTTGAAGCACTGTCTATTTGAAGGATGTTCTATATTTCTTACAAAAAGGCTTAGCACCACAAAGACGTAATGCATCCCATAGAAGGATTTTTTCAAGAAATCAATAAGTTTCAAGCACCTATAAAGAAAATTATACCACATAAAGATGGATGGTATCATGTGTCAATGTGTCATCTATGAAAAAATAAAACAACTTATAAATGAGGCTCACTATGCGATGGTGGGTGAACACTTCTCTATGAATATAACAACCCAAAATATACTATGCGTAGGACTCTAGTGGCCCACATAGTTTAGAGAATGTAATAATAAATTAATAAGTTGTGAAAAGTGCTTGAAGGAATCAAATAAACCACAATCTCATGATTTTAATGGTCTCAACCCAATACTGTCAATGGAATAATTTGATCATTGGGGAATTAATTTCATAGGACCATTCACACCAAAAAAAGGGACATAATATAGATATAACATCATGAAAACTAGAATATTCACCAAGTGAGTGGAAGTGACTACCACAAAGGAAACAACAACAGAGGTAACAATGAAAATCCCTTTTGAAGATGTATCGTTAGTTTGGATTCCCTATACAAATGACATTGGACCAAGGTACACACTTCACATCCTAAGTCATTAAAAAATTAATGGATACATTTCAATTATTGTATAATGAGAGTAACCCATATTATCTAAGATTTAATGGACATGTAGACAGAAAAAACAAAATCCTCATATTAATGTTAGTGAAATTCTATGACCTGGAATGAACGAATTGGGAAAATCGACTACACACAGCTTTGTGCGCATACAAAACTACCTGGAGAAAAGGATAGAGAAAAACATGATTCTAACTAGTGTTTGGAAAATAAGCCATAATGATGATGAAATATTGGATATCAACTTTATGCATCCTAGTACAAGAATGATGGGAAACCAATAGGTCGATGAAGCATTGATTATAGGAACTAAAAAAATTAGACAAAGATAGGATGTGGCCATAATCTCAAAAATTCATGGAAAAAGGATGGATGAAGTAATATCATGATAGTAGGTTAAAGAAACATGAATTTTAGGAGTAATAGCTCATCCTATTATATGATGGTAGGAAACAAAATGTGGAGAAACCTAACTATGGATAGTTAGAACCATATTGATTGAAGAAATTATATGAAAATGGTTTAGAAAATCTTGAAATTATAGAAGGGATATCGTATTCTAGGAGGTTTAACACATATCACCTAAAGGAATTCCATGATCAGTAGAGGAATGGAAAGGGAAAGGATAACCCAAAAAAAAAACCTTGCCTCGGTAATGTTTAATTTATCAAATCTTAGTATACTCAAGTGTAAATGAATTCACTGTGAAAGAAGGTTGTAGGAGAGAGAAGAAATTCAGTGTACACTGATCAAACATTCATGATGAAAATTGAACAACCAAAAGACAAAAATTGGTCATCATAAAATTACATCAATTATCATTAACCTCTTTGTAATATGATGATGATACAATAGGGATAATTTGAATACAATAGCTAGGATTTGAATTCACCAACTTGGACTGACTCCGGTGCTAGATCAATGTGAGAAAATAACCACTAAGAGCTCACTAATCTAACTCAGGACAACTAAATCAGTTCACAACTAGTTAACTCAACAAGGTAGGTAGGAAATGACACCCAACCTCCTTGAATCAGGGAAAAGTGATGCTATAATAACTAGAGATGAACTAATTGATGCCCTTCTGAGGATAATCAACATAGACTAGGGTGAACTGAATATGAACTCCCATGACTCAGTGTGAGCTCCTAAACTCATGCAAAATGGTGCATCAAGTGTTAGGTGTGCCCCAAATGAGTCGCCATGGCACTAATGAGGTGACAATAAACTCATAAGCTAGGAAATGACAATTAGACTATGGTGGTCAAAGGGAGGATTATCGATTAATCCTAACACCCCCCCTTAATCCTAACTTGGAGAAATTGGGCCCTGGAAACTAAGAAAAAAGGTCAACCATACAATATAATGCAAAAATCACTGCTTAACAAATTGAGGAAACGGGGAAAACCTCATGGTAAAAAACCCCGCTCAAAATGAACAGTGGAACTAGGGTCAAGCTTTCACACCAAGAGATTTCCTCCTGAGTAAAAATCTTGTGAAAAAAATCTGTAGTCTGCATTTCTATAGAGTATTAATGCAGTTTGATGGTCCTTGTATGCACTAGTTCCCTAGTACAATGCATGCGAACCTCTCCACCTTCTTCCAACCTGATGACAGATAGAAGAAGAAATGTTTTTTCTTTTGCAATCAATCTTGCATCTTTTGAACCTCTTTGACAGAATGGAAGAGTTGAACTTGGGATGACATGCCATGGGACCTTTCTTAATCCCATACAATGGATTCCTTAGCTTGCATTTCAAGAGATAATCAGTGTACCCCTTAGTATTTTCCATGTATATTTTTCCTTCCAATTTTTCATGTAGAAAGTTAATTTTGTCTCTTTTTTTTGGAGGAAGAGTGACATGATCCAATGTCTCATTTTTATTTAGTGAGAAGAATTGTTGGTCATACCTTACCATCATGAAGCATCTCTACGGGAGAAGTGGATTTTCTTGACAGAGCGTAAGGCTCTCATTTTGAAACTGAGATCTTGTGCTACTCTTGTCATATGACTTTCTAGTCATGTTCCTAGCAGCCTCACTGAACTTTTCAGCCCATTTAGGAATAGGATTGGGAGTAGGGACTGGATCTAGATCTATATCTGATTGAAATTCATCTTCAATTCCAAGAAATGATTCAACTTGGTCCTATGCTTCATATTCTGAATATGAAACATTAATGGAAACATTATCATATGAAAAAGGTTTAGTTGGAATGAATTTACCTTCCCTTTCAAATGGCAGCTGAGATTGCACTGGATATGAGTATGGAAGAAAGTGTGAGAATTCATATTCCTTGGAGGCATGGTTTGGAACACCTTTCTATATAAGCTTCCCAGTTGAGATATCTGATATCTCCACCAAGTCAGGATCAAATACAACCCACTTTGGTGAGCTTGTATGAGTCACCTGATATACAGGAAACAAGTTTGTTGCTAAGGAGGGAGCATAGAGGACATTATTGAACACTCCATTCTCTAATTTGATTGAAAACTTCCCTTCACCTTGGATTTGAGTGTCCTTGTGAATACTTGGACCATCAATAATATTTAATGAAGAGAATGATTCTTTGGATTAAACCATGTGATTAGAGGATTCTGAATCAATGAGGAAGGCATGAGATTTTGAAAATCCATCCTTCAGTACATGCCATCTCTCATGATATTCATTTTTGTCTCCAAAGTCAACTTTCCTTGCACCTTCATGGAGTGAACTATTGTTTTGTTCAAGGAGTCTTGACATCTGATCTATGGTCTTGTTCATACAACCTTTCTATGTATGGTTTCCTTTCTTATAGTAGGAGAACTTTCCCTTGTCAAACCTACGATTTTTGTCCTTCTTAGAGACCGAGGCTTCATCAAATGGATCAAACTCTTCCTTAGGTTCAAATTCAATATTTTTGTTATCATTTTCTTTATGCTTCTTCCTTTCTTGTGCATTATTTGTCTCCCCATCCAAGAGAGATTGGTTTGTGGAGGCTCTGAGGGCTTCCATCTGTATCAACTTTTCTTGTTCCTAAATAAGATATTTTGTGAATTCATCAAGGGATGGAATTTTACAATTAGGATTTGTCAACATCTCAGAGTGAAAGGTGGATACAAACACTAAGAATTATAGGACAATTTTTATCAGAATTGAGAGCACCAATTTCTCATCCTTCTTGTCAATCCCAAACAGCGTGTGCTGCATGACAAGGGATTTGAATTTTGAGAAGAATTGATGGATAGTTTCAAATTTTTTGGTTTGTAGTGCAATCATCTCATTCTCCAAAATATGGCCTCTTAGCTCATTCTTCTTTCCAACAAGGATTCAAGCTTCTCTCGTACTTCCTTTGTAGTTTTCAATCCATCAATATAGAAGAGTAAGTTGATGGAGATGTGAATGCACATGAAGCCAAATTCTTCTTCCAACTTGTTCAGATACTTCAACTTCTCAACAGGTTTATGGGGTTATACCTCCCTACCCATGGTGACCATGTATAGACATTTTGTGTGTAACACTATCTCCATATCAACCCTCCAATCAAGATAGTTGAAGGGTGTGAGGATCCTGGGTGTGAAGGCTACTAGATTCTCCATCTTGCAACTTCAAAGAGCAGTTAATTCTTGATAAATATTCAATTTACCTTCAAAAAGTCTGTCTACACACTCAATCTATCCATGCACTTATCTGTGCGCATCCAAGGGCTGCACGCCCACACCAAGGGTCACGCTTCCATTTGCCGAACACCTTTTCCAGCCCGTTCGTCCATCCGTCTGCTCATCCGTCTGCATGCTCAAGGGTCGGGTGCAGAAAGGGTTGCACTCCCATCACCATCACTGGGGTGCTCATCACCAAGCACCTGTCTTCCTGCCATGTGGGTTGTCCTTTCCGAAGTGCTCGCCTCCATGTCGCTAAGTGCGCTAAGGAGATTCCCATATGAACTGCCTATTTCCAATTGCGCTAAGGTGCTCGCCATCAAATCACCCGTTTGTCATCATCGCCAAGGGGCACCCATGCTAAGTCACGTGGGTGTTGACCTTAGGGCGTGCCAAACTCCCGACGCTCCATGCTAGTGGTGAGTGTGGGCGCTTGCTATATTTTCCAAGCAAGAGAAAAACATCTTGTCAAACTGTCAAGTCCATGACACCTTTCCCAAGTGTGCCGACACTTAGGTGTGCTGAAAAATCGTGGCCATAAAAACCACATCCTCCATGTGTCCTCATGATCACTTACCAATTTGATTTTCCCTTGTATTTATTTATTTATATCCTTTATTAAATATTTATGCTAGTATAATGTTCAAACATCATTATTTTCCCCCTTATTCCAAATCTCAAAGCTTCCACCCCCAACCTAGGAAACTAGTGATTTTCCTCCTTGGCAATTATTTGACCTTTACCATCAATTTGACAACCTTCATGAATATGGCAAGTGTGATTTGTCCATTGTGACCCAATGCAAAATTTGGGACATTACAAATTCCACTTTGTTTTCTCCATATTTATTATTTGTATGAGCCAATTTAATGTATAAATTACCAATTAAGGTTCTCTTGGGTCCCATAGCTCCCTTATTGCAATATTTAATGCCTCCTCCCCAACCTAGGGAATTAGTAGGTGGGTGAAACATTGTCAACTACTAGTCTCATTGGGATGGGGACATGATAGTCCTCCCCAGCCAATATTGCTTGTCATCAAGCAATTCCAAGTTTGGATGCTACAAAAATTGTTAATCTTCCCAAGTGGCTTCCTCACTAGGAATATCCTTCCATTGTACCAAGTATTCTTTTATTGCTCTGTTGCTTAACCTTCTCCCCCTTGTTCTCAAGATTTTGTCTCGAATGAGAACAAATTGTCCTTTATCATCTAAAGGAGGTAAAGTATATGAAACTAAAATATTCTGACCTATAACATTCTTTAGACATGAAACATGAAATACATTATGAATTTTACTTCCCATGGGAAGCTCCAATTCATAGGCCACTTCTCCAACCTTCTGAATCACTTTGTAGGGACCGTAAAACTTGGTTTGAGCTTTTCTGAACCTTTACCCTTCATGGTGGTTTGTTTGTAGGGATGAAACCTAAAATAAACCAATTCATTCACTTGGAAAGGCCTCTCCACTCTATGATGGTCTGCATATTTTTTTTGTTGATTTTTGGCAACCTACAAGTTATCTTTCAAAACCTTCAAAGTTTCTTGAATTTATTCAATCCAATCCTTATATTTTTGAGCTCTACTATCACAAAAAAAGTGTTCAATCAAATTGGATTCACAATAACCATAAAGTGCTTTGAAATGAGACATGCTAATCGACATATTAAAATTAGTATTGTAATAAAACTCACCCAAATGCAACATTTTATCCATGCTTTTTGCTGCCCACTAACATAGTTCCGCAAGTATCCTTCCAACCATTGATTAACCTCTCTATTTTTCCATTAGTTTGTGGATGATATATTGTGCTAGGTGTCAAATGTGTCCCCACCATTTTGAAGAGTTCTTTCCAAAATGCACTAAAAAATATGTTATTGCTGTCACTAACAATGGTCTTAGGAAGCCCATGCAATTTGAAAACTTCTTTAAAAAATAGTTCAGCCACTTGTGTAGCAGTGAAAGTGGTAGTAAAAAATAAATAAATGAGACAATTCAATGAGCCTATCCACCACCACAAATATGAAATCCTTACCAAATACCTTGGGAAAACTAGTGATGAAGTCCACAAAAATGCTCTCCCATTTTTGTTTTGGAATAGGAAAGGGGTGTAAGAGGTCGGATGGATGAGTTTGATCCACTTTGTTTTGCTGAAATTTGGGGAATTCATTAACATAATTCATAACATCATCCTTCAACTCTTTCCCTCAACATTCGGTATGTTTTGAGGAAATCGGGGTGAGCTGCTAGAGGAGAATCATGAGCTTTCTTTAAAATTTTCTCCTTCAAACTCGAACTAGGGACCAAATAGGTTCTATATTTGTAGTATCTGACTCCATCCAACATGTTATACCTATCATCATGGTTGGTCCCATCAACAAGTTCACAAGAAAACTTAACCTTGGCACACTCTACTTCTAATGTGGCTTTCCAATTTTTTGCTACATCCATTAGAGAAATAGAAGGTCTTCTAGATAAGGCATACACCCCCACATTATCTTTTCATTTCACATATTCAATAGTAAAATGATTGAATCTTACTCACCCACTTTTTCTTCCTTTCATTTAGTTTCTTTTGAGTGAGGAAGTACCTTAAGCTATTATGGTCATTTTTACCACAAATTTGTTTCCCACCAAGTATTGTCTAAACTTAATCAAAGCATGCAATATGGCTAACATTTCTTAATCATAAATGGAGTAAAGTTTCTCATGTGACTATAGCTTCCTACTCTCAAAATATATTGGGTGTTTTCCTTCTTTTAGGACTACTCCAATGCTTTCTCCTGATGCATCACATTCCAAGACAAATGGTTTAGAAAAATCAGGCAAGGCTAGAATAGGAGAGTTTCTTATTACCTCTTTTATTCTTTGGAAATATTTTTCATCCCTTTCATACCATTGGAAAACATATTTCTTTGTTGAATCAGTGATAGGTGAAGTGATTTCGCAGAACCCCTTCAAAAACTTTCTATAGTAGGTGCAAATTCCAATGAATCATCTCAATTCAGTGAGATTTTTGGGACGAGGCCATTCTATAATGGCTCTTATTTTCTCCATATCTACCTTCACACCATATTGACCAATGATGTGTCCAAGATACAAGATATGTTAAAACAAACTCACATTTTGATAGCTTAGCAAACAAATATTGATCATGCATAATTTCTAATACCTCTTCTAGATAATGCAAATGTTCCTTTCAAGTTTTACTGTAAATAAGAATTTCATCAAAGAAAACTAGTACAAAATTACGAAGTTGCTTGTGGAATATATTGTTCGTGCATGATTACAATGTGACAGGTGCATTTGTCAAGCCAAAGGGCATGGAAACAAACTCAAAGTGACCATAGTGGCATCTCAAAGCAGTCTTTGGTATGTCTTATTCCCTCATTTGAAATTGATGATAACCAAATCGAAGGTCAATCTTTGAGAAGAAATTGGCTCCATGGAGCTCATCCATGAGCTCATCAATACTTGGGATGGGATATATATTATTCACTATATTCTTATTTAATTCTCTAAAATCAATGCACATCCTCAAACTTCCATTGTTTTTCTTTACCATAACAACTAAAGAAGCATATGGGCTAGAACTAGGCCTTATGGGACCCAAATCCAAGAGTTTTTTAATGGCCTCCTCAATCTCATCTAGAATCCTTTTGGGGTGTCTATAGGGATGGATTTTGATATGTTGTGTTCCTATATCTAACTCAATGATATGCTCCACCCCTCTTCCTAGTGGTCTCCCTAGGGGAAGGTCTCCAAAAACCCTCTCATACTTACTCAATAGTTTCTCTATCTCCTTAGGATGCTTGGAAACCTTCAACTGAGGTTTAGGAGATGTAATTAAACATTCAATATCCCATTCTATGTCTCCATGAACCAATATATACCTCATGTTTTGAGAGGACATCACTTTATTTGGGTAAGTGTGCATTCCCCTCGACAAGATGGGTTTCCCTTCTAAATATTTGAACCTCATTTTAGGGACTTGATAGTTCATTGTATGCTCTCCTAAAGAATACAACCATTGTACTCTAAAAACCACATTTGTATCAACCACATTAACTACATAAAAATTTTCAGTGACAGTATCATTTCCTATGGTGACTTGAAGTTTTGGAATCCATTTAGTGCAGTCCATAGAATTGTTACCTGAAATTACGACTGTGAAACCATAAAAAGTTCCATCTTGTAACTTTCTCCTCTCCACCAAGGCTGCATCTATAAATTTATTAGTGCCTCCACCATCCACTATAACTGTGACCTTTTGGACTTGTATGGTACCCTTGAGCCTCGATGGTGAAGGTGGGTATGACCTCAACCAACCCCAACCAGAACTTCCAGGATATTCAGTCTCCTAAACTTAGTAGGATTGCCAAATTTATCCCAATGGCGAAATTCTTCTCTAAAACTACCACCCCGCAAATTGCCTCTGTAATCGCTATCTCGACACTCTGTTTCCACAATAGAGTTTTCGCTATCGAGTTGCAGGATGTAGGATATCAAATATTTAACATTGCACCCGAAAAATTCCCTTCCAAAATAGCCTTCCCGAAATTGGGTTTCAGGATGCGAAATGCAGGATTCCAACTTCCCAAAGTGGCTCCCTCGAAACTTTCTTCCCAAAATTCTTCCTCGCAATTTTCCTAGATGTCAAATATTTTCGGCCTTCGCTCCGACTGTTGATATTCTTCTTGACACAGAATTCTCATATCGTTGTGGATCTGTTAACTTCCTCACAAATTCTGTTACGATATTCTTCTACACCATCAGATCTTGATCTGTAGACTCATTATCAACCGTTCATTCTCTGCAAAACATGTTAATACTCGAGAATTTGTAGGTTGCGCTAATTGATCATGGAATGATCAATCCATCCTGCAATATCCCTGATTCTTTAGCCTATCACTCCTATGCATGCATCTACACTCTATTTCAACCATTCAATCAACCATTTAACACTTGAATCAACAACATTTCAATGAAATACACAAATGTTCAGTAAATTGCCGAAGTCATCTCTACATAGACACATAGTCTAAATCATACATGCATCTAGGCTAACAACACTTCAAAACACATGGCTAATCCTTCTTTTAAGCAATAAAGAAAAAATCATACAGTCAAGATCCCCTTTAGTCTCCACAAAATATTTACAAGTAGAACCAGACACAAGCCTATTCTCTTCTCTACAACTTGCAATCCTCCCACTGAAAGGTAGAACCCCCTCTACTTAACTAATCTACCTATTTAACCTAAACTGTTAACTCCTACTCTGAGTGGTCCTACAATTAAAACAAACCACTACCGCGCATGCTGAGGAACGTCCTTGTCCAATCAAAACCAACTGCAGCTTGATCTCCACACAAGGAGTCATGATCCGAAATGATTCTCACACCGCTAACAGCCTATGACTCAGCAAAATGACTCATCCTCTACTGACACCTATTAGATATTTTATCCTATCTAAACTTGCTAGGAAAATAAACACTTATACATGATATTTACAATGGTTTTACAATAAACCCCTCCTTGGGAAGATGTCAAGACCTTAGGGTCTGACTAGAAATTTAGTAATTGGCCTTGAGAGCTAATGCTCTTGCATCAGACTCCCAAAGTAGAAATAAATCATGACCTCCTGGTCATGCATCTGCAGCTTGTGTCTTCCTGGATCCCAAAATCTTGTTTGTTGTTGTCCATAAGCTTTGCCATATTCATTTTTCTTTGGTTGTAACCTTCCAAGATTCCAAACCTTATGTTGTAGTACTCCTCTGTCTTTTCCTTCACTGTTCTTCACTTTCCAACCATCTCCACAGTGGACTGTTTCCCTCATTCTACTATAACTCTGCTTAGGCATCTACATTAACCTCCATAGCTCATCTATGGCACCCTTCAACTTAGTTTGCTGCTGCAAACAACATTTGTTCTCTCCACTATGCCACTGCACTATGTTGTACTTTTTTCATTCAGCTCTAAAATGTTGAACATTTTCTTCAACTTTTATAAACTCAATATCTGCCTTTACTTGCAAATATGCTTCAAATTTTGTCCCATATATTGCTATGGGTATTTATCTAGGTACTGCTCTTGATACTAGCCTCGATACTGCGACAAATGACGTCCCAAATATTGCTGCCACCCTTACTTCCTTTCTACTCATGTAAGCATCTCCCTCTGCACTATCCAATTCCTATGTACTGTCTGCAAATTCACTTTCAGAAAGTAAATTATCTTCTAACCTCTTAGCTACAGTAACATAATCACTCCCACTTTTCAGTATACTAGTAAACACATTACCTCTGAACCAATATCTTCTCTTGTCTCTCTTACAACATGA
Organism: Pseudotsuga menziesii; assembly: GCA_001517045.1. NCBI lineage: Eukaryota > Viridiplantae > Streptophyta > Pinopsida > Pinales > Pinaceae > Pseudotsuga > Pseudotsuga menziesii. The sequence goes on along the minus strand of LPNX010614161.1, from coordinate 286,278 downwards.
GACACTTCTCTTGTATTAACTACAACTTCTTCCTCTTGTTCAAATTCTTCCAGCAAGCATTTCATCCATCCAATGATTACTTGATTCTCTTCAAGCACTCCTTTAGTATGCTAAATCTATGTGTTAGCAAAACTCTCCTATTTCTATGTCTTGACAATCTTCAGTAATTTCCCTTCAACTCTTTGACCATTTCTATCATTCAATCCAGTCTTCCTTAGACCTAAGACTGCTTCTTCTTCCACCTGAGACACAGTAGCCTCATCTTCATACTTATGATCTTCTCCTTCCTTGTCACTGAATCAAATTCTTGGTGACACTTTCTCGTCCCTCTCTATCAGAATAGAATTCTGATCCTCTGTTCTTATGATAGTCCCAAAGGTCTATCCATCACTCTTACCTTGGCTTTCTAAGTAAACCACATCTTCTTTGTCACTAAGCCAGTCCTCTTGTGACAATACTTCCTCGCCCTTCACCAGAATATCACTCTGATTTTCTACTACTATGACAGCTCTAGAGGTCTACCTCACAGTCTTCTCTTGGCCATTCACACAAGCCAACTAATCCCTATCCTTAACAACAACAGGTTCCTGCATACGAGACATGATTGTCTCATCTTTATCAATAAGATTGATGCCCTCATTAAGTAAGGACGATGTAGATTCCTTCTGCTGCAGTAACTCATCTCTGCTTTTGTCATTGCTTGGAAATGCTCCCATCTATCCATCTGTACTAACTGGGTCTTCCACACTTTCATCTATGCCTATGTACTCCTCAAGGTACTTCATCTCTTCATCAAAACTATTAGAACATAGCTTATTTACCTGAGGCTTCCATTCACAATTAAACTCAGATTTCTCTAACAGGTTCTCCCACAATAACATCTCCCTGTCATATTCTTCAAGCACAATATATTCATGCTCGACATCTTCCTCATCTTTATGCCTTTCCTATCAACCTTCAGCTTTCTCCAGTTCTAGGACTGATCCCTCTTTAGTCTGAGACATAGCTGCCTCACTTTCATATTCACTGCTATCTCCTTCTTTGTCACAAGCCCAATATCTCTGTGACACTGCTTCTTCATCTTCTATCAGAATAAAATTTTGATCCTTCATCACTATGACAGTTATAGATGTTTGTCCAACCATATTTTCTTGACCATGCAGATAGGTCAAATCTACTTTATCTTCGTTAATATCAGGTTTCATCATAGGAAACATAACTGCTTCATCTTCATTAGCCTTACCTTCATCCCTTGACAAGGAATTTTCAATTTCCTTCTACTGTAACACTTCATATGTTTCTTTTCATGCAAGAAACTCTTCCTCACATGTTTCTTTCCAACCTCCAACTTTACTCAAGACAAATTCAAAAGATAGATTGTCTTCTGAATAACCTGCAAGCACATTTACATTTTCAGGTTTAAAATCACAAGACCTAATGGTCTTATTTGATGATTCTGTAACCAAATATTTTTGTTGTTCCAATTATTCCACATGACTTAGAAAATATTCATTGTCCTTCCTCTCAACTCCTTCAAGTATAACAGATGAATACTTGATGTCCTTCTTTGTTTCCTTTAGTTCTTGGTCATCATCATGTGCCAAGTCTTCTTTGTTCTCAGCTTTCACAGTAATCTGGAAATCATTACTTTCACTCGGCTGTGTATGTGCATGTACATGAGACTCAGTTGTCCCATCTTCTCCCAGAATAGAATTCAAAGTCTGTCCTATTCCTTCATCTTATATGACAATATTAGAAGATTTTCCTTCTTCATTCTTTGTACCTGTAGACACACACAAAATATTAGTTTCAAGACATTGAGACCTTTTGGCCTCTCTTGAAGCGTCAGTCTTCAAGAATTCTCTCAAGCAATCTCTTTCCTTGAGTATCTCTTCTTCATACTGAGCATTCGTCAATTTATCTTCTATCCTTTGTAGATTATGCCACTTCACCTTTCTTTTCATAAGAAAAACACATCTTTGGTCTTCTTCCTCCTTCTGTAATAGCTCCATCATTTCTTCCAGACAGAATTTTATCTCAACCTTCTCTCTCTCATACTCTTCATCACTCAACTTCCTCCATATGCCATTTTCCTTGGAATTTTCTTTCCTCTCTTTGTGGCTGCCTCCTGAACCTCTATTACAACTCTCAATAGTCATCTTATTGATTTCCTTTCACTCTCTATGAGTTTCACTAGCCTCTGCAGTAATAGTTCTCCCTGCTACACATCACGTCACCAAACCTTCTTTGTACTTAGTCTTTTGGCAAGTACTGGTCCTATTTCTAGAACCCTTCCGAGCAAATCTCTGTGATCCTTCTAGGCTTCCTATCACAACTCATTTGCATGAGAACATAACTATCCTCTTATACTTCAATCTTCACTTGAAATACTAGGTTCTGGCCACACTTCTGTTTTCTCTCAGAAATCTTCACTATTTTCTTTCATCACTGCCCTCAATGACTGTGATCTTGTTTGCTAAGCTGCTTCACTTCTGCTAATACCCCTTTCCATGCATACACTCCTCCCAAAGTATATATCTATGCCTATATCTTACTATTCATGCTCCAAGCCTCTTCTTTGTTGACATGCAAAACTATTCCACTCACAAGTTCTCTTACAGACTTCTTTGCTATCTTCTATCTTCACAGAATACTGTCTTGTACCCCGTGTTCTTTCCTTTTTTTCTCAAAGTAAAATTACCCTATTCCTTCACACGTAATTGTGCTTCTCCTCATTACCTTCATAACTTATGTGTTCACCTCTGATCTACTTATGTCATGACCTCTTACTATGTCTACGCATGCAACCATCCTCTTGCACTAAGCCTCTGCATCACTTACTCACTCCCCCAGAGAATTCTGCCCACAATCACAAGTGTGGAATCTCCCAACAAATTATACAGAGACATTCTTGGAAGTTGTTTCTATTTCTCAACACACAAGAAATATTTTCCCGCTTTGATACCAAAATTGGTGCAGGTGGGTCTGACCTCAACCAACCCCAACCAACACTTCCAGGATCTTCAGGTTCCTAAACTTAGTAGAACTATCAAATTTAGCTGAATGGCCAAATTCTTCTCTAAAAATACCACCCCACAAATTTCCTCTGCAATTGTCGTCCCGACACTCTGTTTCCACAACAGAGTTTTCGTTGTCGGGTTGTGGGATGCAGGATCTAAAATATTTATCATTGCACCTTGCAACTTCCCTTATGAAACATCCTTCCTGAAATTGGGTTTTAGGATGTGGGATACAGGATCCCAACTTCCCAAAGTGGCTCCCCCGAAACTTCCTTCCCAAAATTCTTCCCCACAATTTTCCTAGCTGTAAAATCTTTTTGGACTTTGCTCTGACTGTTGATCTTCTTCTTGACGTGGACTTCTCAGATCACTGTGGATCTGTTAACTTCCTCACAAATTTCGTTGCGGGATTCTTCTGGACCATTAGATCTTGATCTGTGGACTCATTCTCCACCATTCATTCTCTGCAAAACTTGTTAATACCCGAGAACCTGCTGGTTGCATCAATTGATCATGGAACAATCAATCTAGCCTGCATCCTATCACTCCTATGCATGCATCCACACTCTATTTCAACCATTCAAGAAACCATTTAACACTTGAATCAACAATATTTCAACGAAATACACAGATGTTCAGTAAATCGTCGAAGTCGGCTCTGCATAGACACACAGTCTAAATCATACATGCATCTAGGCTAAAAACACTTCAAAACACACGTCTAATACTTTTATTAAGCAATAAAGGAAAACTCATACAGTTGGGATCTCCTTCAGTCTCCAAAAAATATTTACAAGTAGAACCAGACACAGGTCTGTTCTCTTCTCTACAACTTGCAATCCTCCCACTGAAAGATAGAACCCCCTCTACTTCTCTAATCTGCCGATTTAACTTAAACTGTTAACTCCTACTCTGAGTGGTACTACAATCAAATAAAACCACTACCACGCATGATGATAAATGTCCCTGTCCAAACAAAACTAATTGTGGCTTGATCTCCATGCAGGGAGTCATGATCTGAAATGATTCTCACGTCGCTAATAGGCTATGACTCAGCAAAATGACTCATCCTCTACTAACACCTATCAGATATTTTATCCTATATAGACTTTCTAGGAAAATAAACACTTGTACATGAGATTTACAATGGTTTTACAATAAACCCCTCCTTGGGTAGATGTCAAGACCTTAGGGTCTAACCAGAAATTTAGTAGTTGGCCTTGAGAGATAATGCTCCTACATCACTCGAGGTGTAGAACATAGGTACACCTGAGAGTACTGCATTTTTTCTTGTCTCAGGAGAGGGTTTTTATTCTTAGGTTGTTTCATATGCCTATTCTTGGGTTGAAAGTTCTAATTCCTCTTCATCCTCTCCCTCTTCATCATCTTCAGAGAAAACTTCAATGTAGTGTGCCTTCCCCTTGGCACATTTATGTCCAGGAACCCAAGTTTGTTGGCATGTGAAACATGGATTATTTCTTCTAAGTTCTTCTTTGCTTGGTACTCCTTTATTTTCTTTGGTATAGGAGTCATTTTTCCATGGTTTCTTACCTTCCTTGAACTTGGAAGGGAAATTTGGCTTGGGGGGTATTTGGTTCTTGGCAACACATTATGCAAGTCTCTTGTCAAATTCATGGAATCCTTCAATGTGGTTGGCTTGTGGGATTTGATGAGCCCTCTCAAATGTTATGTCAATAACTTAGTAAATAATAAAACCAACATATCCATATATACTTCAGAAACCGTTACTGAAATATTTTCAAATTCTAACATATACACTTAAGGAGTTCCTACTTGCTTCAATTGTGCTAGTTCATTGAAAGGAAGTTCGGGGTCTTTCCTCTCAAATATCTCTATTAATGCATTGGAGAAACCCTCATATGATAAAATATGATCATGTACCAAGTTTATAAGACCATGGAACCACGAATCACTAGCTTCCCCTTCAAGATGAAAAATGGCCATTTCAATGCATCTTCTTCAACCATAGGATTTAACCGAAAATGCACACTTATTTTTTGCAACCAAGCACTAGCATACATTTGTGAGGAAACATAAAATGAATGAATATATATGTTTAATGGTTTACTTTAATTCATTATTAATATGAGGTCTATTATTCCCACTTCCTCCTTAAACTAAAGAGAGGCTCTAATGAACTGATGGAAAGGTAGGACTTCCTACATTCATCACTTAGTTGCTGCCAATAATATGTTTCTTCCCTCACATCATAAGTAGTGTAATGGAATTATTAGGACTCTAAAAACTTAGGTATTTTAGTTCCTTTCTGAGTCTTGAAATCATGGGGTCATTTATGAGGTCCAGTCTTAGAGAAAATGGCTTTCCCATTGGTATTCTTCTCATTATGAGGTGACCTACTACTACTCCTAGGTGTTGACTTCCCCCCAAGTTGGTTATCCAACAATTCGAACGCTTGCATGAAATGTGTGTTCATACCTTAAAGATATTCTTTAATAAAAATTTTAAGGTCCTCATTATCCTTCTTGTCAACCATGACTCCAAATCCTAGTTCTTTTCTAATCTCCTCGTACCTAGAATTGATTTCTTCACTTTCTTCTCAACCACTATTAATGTCTCCAATATCAGTTTCTAATGGAGGGATTTAATCATCAGGAAACATGAATAGAGGACTACAAAAGGTTCTAATATCATGCTCCAATACCACTGTAATGACCCAATCCAAAAATTCCCAACAAAGGCAGAAGAACTTGGGGAAAATTTGTCTTGACTAGTCTTAACTCTAGCGGATTCGAATGTCACAAGAATGTCTCAAATTTGGTAGGGTATGATATGGAGAGTTTTAGGACCACTCAATGGAATCTCTGATAAATTTATGACAAGTTATATACATATGCAACTCGATTTGGGAACATTGGAAAAAATGGTAAAATTACTAGTAATTTATGGTGCAATTCCCCACAGGGTGTGAGAAAAAATGGATCTCCAAATCCTATGCGACCCTCCCAACTTGTCAAAAAGAGTATGGGTAATTTTATTATAATTCAATTACTTTAATTTGGTATGGTTAATAGTTCTATATCATATGTGTAAAGATTCATATTCGAATGCATAAATTCAGTGATATTTGCTTAAGGGAAATTGCATGTAAAAGCTCAACTTTGACTCACAAATTGTGTATATAATGGTTCATAACAGAGAATAATGAATATATACCATTAAAATAATATTAAATTCTCACTAAAAATGTATAACATCGGATCCAAGTTTCAACATACATGAGATATACAACTGCAATGAAATGGGAAATCAACACATGGAAACTAGTCACAACAAAGCTTGGAAATGTGAACATTTGCATATGTATTTAAGCTTAGTTTGGATTATATAGAGGATTTAATATATATTACAGAGATATAAATAATTTTTCCACTCTTGGGAATCAACTAGACTCAATGGGGCACAACCACCATTCCCACAATTGCGCCATCATAGAGAAATATGGGAATATTGAAGTGGGGATTGAGAGAATTGGAGGAGAGATGGGTCACGAACAGTAGAAAAATAATATATGCAGTAAAAACAATCCATTAAGATCCAAATTATATTTCATTTTTTCCTCTCCCACATACAAATTGGATGAGAATCTCACTCTCTCGAAATTGGCTCACTAGCAGGGTAAGTGAGCACTCACCGTGCAATGGACAAGCTAGTACTTTCCGAAATGCCAAAGGAAAATTATCAAATGATAAAAATCCATTCTCATTCATCATGAAATATTTTTATAACCCTCATAAGATCCTCCAATGTGGAATTCACTCCCATAGGATTCCTGTAACTCATCCTTAATGTTTGGTAACCTCCATGACACTTGTCCTTCTTCTCAACCCTTCATCGTCCTCCAAATCTGAATTGTTGCAACCAAACCCCAAGTGTGCCTTCTTGGAGGATATTTTTGGCCCTGAAATTTCATATTGTCATAGGTCTGCAATCAAGTCTTCAATCAGGTCTGACTTTTCATGGAATCTTCCATCATTGTTGTCATAAAAAGCATTGAATCTCTCTCCAAGTAGCACCTAGTTCTTTCCTAGCCTCTTCCTCTTCTATGTGGATTTAATCCTATTCACCTACTGGAATAATTGGGATATTTATATGTTACTTGAAACCTCTTCACCTTCCAATAACATTCAATTACTCATAATTTCTAATTTGGGGTTAAGTCATGACACATGTAAGGAAGAATCTAGCCACCTAAGGTCTCCATGAACCTCCAAATGTCCTTATGAAGTAACGCCACTTTAGTTTTTCCATATTTATTATTTGTATGACTAAATTTAATGTGTAAATGACCAACTAAGGTTCTCTTTGGTCCCATAACTCTGTTATTGCAAGATTTAATGCCTCCTCGCCAACCTAGGGAACTAGTAGGTGGGTGAAACATTGTTAACTACTAGTATCATTGGGATGGAGACATGACAATCCTACCCACCCAATATTTTCTGTCCTCAAGCATTTTCAAGTTTGGATGCTTAAAAAAATTTTCATCTTCCCAAGTGGATTCCTCAGTAGGAAAATCCTTCCACTGTACCAAGTATTCTTTTATTGTTCTACTTCTTCATCTTCTTTCCATTGTTCTCAAGATTTTGTCTGGAATAAGAACAAGTTGTCATTTATCATCCAAAGGAGGTAAAGTATATGAAACTTAAATATGCTGACCTATAACCTTCTTTATACATGAAACATGAAATACATTATGAATTTTACTTCCAATGGGAAGCTCCAATTCATAGGCCACTTCTCCAACCTTTTGAATCACTTTGTAGGGACCATAAAACCTTGGTTTGAGTTTTCATAACCTTTACCCTTCATGGTGGTTTTTTTGTAGGTTTGAAACCTCAAATACACCAATTCATTCACTCGAAAATTCCTCTCCACTCTATGTTTTTCTACATGTTGTTTTTTCTGATTTTAGGCAACCTGCAAGTTATCTTTCAAAACCTTCAAAATTTATTGACTTTCTTCAATCCAATACTTATCCTTTTTAGCTCTACTATCACCAAAAGTGTGTTCAATAAAAGTGGATGCACAATAACCATAAAGTTATTTGAAAGGAGACATGCCAATGGACATATACAAATTAGTTGTATAATAAAACTCACCCAAATGCAACATTTTATCCATGCTTTTTGTTTCCCACTAACATAGTTCATCAAGTAGCCTTCCAACCATTGATTCACCCTCTTTATTTTCCCATCAGTTTGTGGATGATATATTGTTCTAGGTGTCAAATTTTTCCCCACCATTTTGAAGAGTTATTTCCAAAATACACTAAAAAATATGCTATCTCTGTTACTAACAATTCTCTTAGGAAGCCCATGCAATCTGGAAACTTCTTTAACAAATAGTTCAGCCAGTTGTGTAGGAGTGAAAGTGGTAGTAACAGAAAATAAATGAAAACATTTAGTGATCCTATCCACCACCACAAATATGAAATTTCTTCCAAATACCTTGGGAAAACTAGTGATGAAGTCCATGGAAATTCTCTCCCATTTTTGTTTTGGAATAGGAAACGGGTGTAAGAGGCCAACTGGATGAGTGTGATCCACTTTATTTTTATTAAAATTGTGGAATTAATTAACATAATTCAGATCATCATCCTTCAACTCTTTCCATGAGAATATTTCCCTAAAAATTCAGTATGTTTTGAAGAAACCATGGTGACCTTCGAGAGGAAAATCATGAGCTTTCTTTAAAATTTTCTCGTTCAAACTTGAACTAGGGACCAAATAGGTTCTATATTTGTAGTATATGATTCCTTCCAACATGTTATACCTATCATCATGGTTATTTCCATCAAATATTCCAGAATAAAACTTATCCTTGGCATACTCTACTTCCAATGTGGCTTTCAAATTTTCAACTACATCCATTAGAGAAATAGAAGGTCTTCTAGATAACACATCAGCTACCACATTATTTTTTCCCTTCACATATTCAATATCAAAGTCAAATAATTGAATCTTACTCACCCACTTTTTCTTCCTTTCATTTAGATTATTTTGAGTGAGGAAGTACGTTTAGTTGTTATGGTTAGTTTTGACCATAAATTTGTTTGCCACCATGTATTGTCTAAACTTTATCAAAGCATGCATTATGGATAACATTTATTTATCATAAATGGAGTAAATTTTCTCATGTGACTGTATATTCCTACTCTCAAAATATATTGGGTTTTTTCCTTATTTTAGGACTACTCCAATGCCTTCTCTTGATACATCACATTCCAAGACAAATGTTTTAGAAAAAATAGGCAAGGATAGAATAGGAGAGTTGCTTATTACCTCTTTCATTATTTGGAAAGATTTTTCATCCCTTTAATGCCATAGGAAAGCATATTTCTTTGTCAAGTCATTGAGAGGTGAAGTGAGTTGGGAGAACCCCTTCACAAACTTTCTATAGTAGGTGCAAATTCCAATGAATCCTCTCAATTCAGTGAGAATTTTGGGACGAGGCCATTGTATAATGAATCTTATTTTATCCATATCCACCTTCACACCATATTGACCAATGATGTTTCCAAGATACAAGAGATATGTCAAACCAAACTCACATTTTGACATCTTAGCAAACAAATATTGATCAAGCAGAATTTTAAATACCTCTTATAGATAATGCAAATATTCCTTCCAAGTTTTACTGTAGATAAGAATTCCATCACATAAAAATAGTACAAAATTACGAATTTTTTTGTGGAATATATTTCTCATGCATGATTAGAATGTGGCAGGTGCATTTGTCAAGCCAAAGGGCTTGGGAACAAACTCATAGTGACGATAGTGGCATCAGAAAGCAGTCTTTGGTATGTCTTCTTCCCTCATTCGAATTTGATGATAATTAGATATAAGGTCAATCTTTGAGATGAATTTGTCTCCATGGATCTCATCCATGAGCTCATCAATACTTGGTATGAGATATCTATTCTTCATTGACTTCTTATTTAATTCTCTAAAATCAATGCACATCCTCAAAGTTCCATCCTTTTTATTTACCATAACAACTAAAGAATCATATGGGTTGGAACTAGGCCTTATGAGACCCAACTCCATGAGTTATTTAATGGAATCCTCAATATCATCTCGAATCCTTTTTGGGTATCTATAGGGATTCATTTTGAAAGGCTGTGTTCCTATCTCTAAATCAATGATATGTTCCACCCCTCTATCTGGTGATCTTCCTGGGGTAAGGTCTCCAAAAACCCTCTCATACTTACTCAATAGTTTCTCTATCTCTTTAGGATTATTTGAAACCTTCAAGTGAGGTTTAGGATATGTAATTAAACATTCAAAAGCCCATTCTATGTCTCCATGTCTCAAGATATACCTCATGTTGTGAGAGGACACCACTTGATTTGGCTAACTGTGCATTCCCCTCAACAATATGGGTTTCCCTTCCGAATTTTTGAACCTTATTTCAGGCAGTTGATATTTCATTGTATTCTCCCCTAAAGAATACAACCATTTTCCTCCCAAAACCACATTTGTATCAGCCACATTCACTAAATAAAAATTTTCAGTGATAGTATGATTTCCTATAGTGACTTGAAGCTTTGGAATCCATTTAGTGCAGTCATTAGAATTGTTACTTGGAATGATGACTGTGAAACCATAAAAAGTTTCATATTTCAACTTTCTATTCTCCACCAATGATGCATAGATGAAGTTATGAGTTCCTCCACCATCCATTAGAACCGTGACCTTTTGGCCTTGTATGTCACCCTTGATCCTCAAGGTGTTGAAGCTAGGTACACCTGAGAGTACTACATTTTTTCTTGTATCAGGAGTGGATTATTATTATTATGTTGTTGAATACGCCTATTCTTGTTCTGCAAGTTGTGATTCCTCCACCTCCTCCCCCTCTTCATCATCTTCAGAGAAAACTTCAATGTAGTGTGTCTCCCCCTTGGAATATTTATGTCCTGAAACCCAAGGTTGTTGGCATGTGAAACATAGATTCTTTATTCTAAGTCCTTCTTTTCTTAGTCCTCCTTTATTTTCTTTGGTATGGGATTGATTTTTCCATGGTTTCTTACCTTCCTTTAAATTGGAAGGGAAATTTGGATTGGGGGGGTATTTAATTCTTGGCAACACATTCTGCAAATCTCTTGTCGAATTCATGGCATTCTTCAATGCGGTTGGCTTGTGAGATTTCAAGAACCCTCTCAAAGGTTATATAAATAATTCAGTAAATAATAAAACCAACCTATCCATAGATACATCAGAAACTATTACTGAAATCTTTTCAAATTCTAACACATATGCTTCATGTGTTCCTACTTGCTTCAATTGTGTTAGTTATTTGAAAGGAAGTTTGGGGTATTAAAGAAACCCTCATAAGATAAAATATGATAATGTATGAAGGTTATAATACTATGGAACCACTAATCACTATCTTCCCCTTCAAAATGAAAAATGACCATTTGCAATGCATCTTCTCCAACCATAGGATTTAACTGAAAATACACACTTAATTTTTGCAACCAAGCACTAGCAAAAATTTGTGAGGAACCATCAAAGGAAGGAATAGTTACTTTTCCCATGGTGTAATTTAATTCATGATTAAGGGTAGATTCCCTATTCCCACTTCCTCCTTGCTTAAATTTAAGATATGCCCTTATGAACTTATCGAAAGGTAGGACATTCCTACATTCATCACTTAGTTGTTGCCAATCATTTGTTGCTTCCCTCACATCATAAGTAGTGTAAAGGACTTCTTTGGACTCTAAAAACTTAGGTATTTCAGATTTATTTTGATTATTGAACTCATGGGGTTGGTTATGAGGTCCAATTTTCGAGAAAATGGCTTCCCCATTGGTCCTTTTCTCATTATGAGGTGAACTACTACTACTCCTGGGTGTTGACTTGCCCCCAAGTTGGCTAGCCAGCAATTAAAACCACTGCATGAAATGTTTTTTCATACCTTTAAGATATTATTTAATGAAATTTTTAATGTCCTGATTATCCTCCTTAATGTCAACCATGTCTCCAAATCCTAGTTCTTTTTTAATCTCCTAGTACCTAGAATTGATTTCTTCACTTTCTTATCTTCCATTGTTAATGTCTCCAGTATCATTTTCTAATGGAGGGAGTTCATCATCAGGAAAAATGAATAGAGGAATCCAACAGGTTCTAATATCATTCTCTGATACCACTGTAATGACCCAATTCAAAAATTCCCAACAAAGGCAGAATTTGGGGAAAATTTGTCTTGACTAGTCTTGACTCTAAGGGATTCGAATGGCACAAGAGGGTATAGAATTTTGTAGGGACTGATATGGGGAGTATTAATAACACTAAATTTACTCTCTGATAATTTTATGACATGTTGTAGACATCTGTAACTCGATTTGGGAACATTGGAAAAAATGATAAAATTACTAGTAATTTATGGTGCAATTCCCCCTAGGGTGTGAGCATAAATGGCACTCCAATTCCTATGCGAACCTACCAACTTGTCAAATATAGTATGGGGATTTTTATTAGATTTAATTTAATTTAATTTGGTATGGTTAATATTTCTGTAACAGAGGTGTAAAGATTCATATTTGAATGCATAAATTCAGTGATATTTGCTTAAGGGAAATGGCATGTAAAATCTCAACTTTGACTCACAAAATGTGTATATAATGGTTCATAACAGAGAATAATGAATATGTACCATTAAAATAATATTAATAGATAACTAACATCAGATCCAAGTTGCAACATACATCAGATATACAGCTCCATTGAAATGGGAAATAAACACATGGAAACTAGTCACAACAAAGCTTGGAAATGTGGACATGTGCATATGTATTTATGGTGATTTATACTTAAATATAGGATGGGATAAATATTACAGAGCCATAAATAATTCACCCATGCTTTGGAATCAAATGGACTCAATGGGGCACAACCACCATTCACACAATTGTGCCATCATATATAAATATGGAAATATTGAAGTGGGGGAGGAGAGATGGTCACAAAAAATAGAAACCTCCTATATGCAGTAAAAAAAATCCATTAAGATCCAAATTATACATCAAGGTGGCCTCTCACACATCCAACTTGGATGATAATCTCGTTCTCTCAAAATTGGATCACTAGCAAGGTAAGTGAGCACTCACTGTGCAATGGACAAGCTAGTGCGTTCCAAAATGCCAAGTCTTCTTTGTTCTCAGCTTTCACAGTAATCTAGAAATCATTACTTTCACTCAACTGTGTATGTGAATGTACATGAGACTCAATTGTCCCATCTTCTCCCATAATAGAATTGAGAGTCTGTCGTCTTCCTTCATCTTATATGACAATATTAGAATATTTTCCTTCTTCATTATTTGTACCTGTAGACACACACAAAATATTAGTTTAAAGACATTGAGACCTCTTGGACTCTCTTGAAGCTTCACTCTTCAAGAATTCTCTTAGATAGTCTCTTTCCTTGAGTATCTCTTCTTCATACTAAGCATTCGTTAGTTTCTCTTCTATCCTTTGTAGGTTATGCCACTTCACCTTTATTTTCATAAGAAAAACACATCTTTGGTCTTCTTCCTCCTTCTGCAACAACTCAATCATTTCCTCTAGATGGAATTTTATCTCAGCCTTCTCTCTCTCATACTCTTCATCACTCAACTTCCTCCATATGCCATTTTCCTTGGAATTTTCTTTCCTCTCTTTGTGGTTGCCTCCTAAACCTCTGTTATGACTCTCAACAGTCATCTTATTGATTTCCTTTCACTCTCTATGAGTTTCACTAACCTCTACAGTAATAGTTCTCCTTGCTACACCTCACCTCACCAAACCTTCTTTGTGCTTGGTCTTTTGGCAAGTACTGGTCCTCTTTCTATAACCCTTCTGAGCAAATACCGTTGATCCTTCTAGGCTTCCTATCACAACTCATTTGCATGAGAAAATAACTGTCCTCTTATACTTCAATCTTCACTTGAAATACTAGGTTTTGGCCACACTTCCGTTTTCTCTCAGAAATCTTCACTAGTTTCTTTCATCACTGCCCTCAATGACTGTGATCTTGTTTGCTGAGATGCTTCACTTCTGCCGCTACCCCTTTGTATGCATACACTCCTTCCAAAGTATATATCTATGCCTATATATTACTATTCAGGATCCAAGCCTCTTCTTTGTTGGAATGCAAAACTCTTCCACTCACAAGTTCTCTTACAGAATTCTCGGCTATCTTCTATCTTCACAGAATACTGTCTTGTACCCTGTGTTCTTTCCTTTTTTTCTCAGAGTAAAATTACCCTATTCCTTCATGCATCATTGTTCTTCTCCTCATTACCTTCATAACTTCTGTGTTCACCTTTGATCTACTTCTGTCATGACCTCTTACTCTGTCTACGCATGGATCCATCCTCTTGCACTAAGCCTCTGCATCACTTACTCACTCCCCTGGAGAATTCTACCCACAATCACAAGTGTGGAATCTCCCAAAAAATTCTACCGAGACATTCCTGGAAGTTGTTTCTATTTCCCAACATGCAAGAAATATTTGTTCGCTTTGATACCAAAATTGGTGTAGGCGGGTCTGACCTCATCCAACCCCAACCAGCACTTCCAGGATCTTCAGGCTCCTAAACTTAGTAGGAATACCAAATTTAGCCGAATGGCTGAATTCTGCTCTAAAAATACCACCCCACAAATTTCCTCTGCAATCGTCGTCCCAACACTCTATTACCACAACAGAGTTTCTGTTGTCGGGTTGCGGGATGAGAGATCTAAAATATTTATCATTGCACCCTACAACTTCCCTTCTGAAACATCCTTCCCAAAATAGGGTTTAGGATGTGGGATGCAATATGAAAACTTCCCAAAGTGCCCCCCCCAAAACTTCCTTCGCAAAATTCTTCCCCACAATTTTCATAGCTGTCAGATCTTTTTGGACTTCGCTCAGACTGTCGATCTTCTTCTTGATGCAGACTTCTCAGATTTCCGTGGATCTGTTAACTTCCTCACAAATTATGTTGAAGGATTCTTCTGGACCATTAGATCTTGATCTGTGGACTCATTCTTCACCGTTCATTCTCTGCAAAACTTGTTAATACCCGAGAATCTGCTGGTTGCATCGATTGATCATGGAACAATCAATCCAGCCTACAATCTCCCTGATTATTTAGCCTATCACTCCTATGCATGCATCCACACTCTATTTCAACCATTCAAGAAACCATTTAACACTTGAATCAACAATATTTCAACAAAATACACATATGTTCAGTAAATCGTCGAAGTCCGCTCTGCATAGACACATAGTCTAAATCATACATGCATCTAGGCTAACAACACTTCAAAACACACGGCTAATAATTATATTAAGCAATAAAGGAAAACTCATACAGTTGGGATCTCCTTCAGTCTCCATAATATATTTACAAGTAGAACCAAACGCAGGTCTATTCTCTTCTCTACAACTTGCAATCCTCCCACTGAAAGACAAAACCCCCTCTACTTCTCTAATCTGCCTATTTAACCTAAACTGTTAACTCCTACTCTGAGTGGTCCTGCAATCAAAGCAAACCACTACCATTCATGATGAGAAACATCCCTGTCCAAACAAAACCAACTGTGGCTTGACCTCCACGTAGGGAGTAATGATCTGAAATGATTCTCATGCCACTAACAGGCTATGACTCAGCAAAATGACTCATCCTCTACTAACACCTATCAGATATTTTATCCTATATAGACTTGCTAGGAAAATAAACACTTGTACATGAGATTTACAATGGTTTTACGATAAACCCCTCCTTGGGTAGATGCCAAGACCTTAGGGTCTAACCAGAAATTTAGTAGTTGGCCTTGAGAGATAATGCTCCTACATCACTCGAGGTGTAGAACCTAGGTACACCTGAGAGTACTGCATTTTTTTTTGTCTCAGGAGAGGTTTTTTCTTCTTAGGTTGTTTCATACCCCTGTTCTTGGGTTGAAAGTTCTGATTCCTCTTCATCCTCTCCCTCTTCACCATCTTCAGAGAAAACTTCAATGTAGTGTGCCTTCCCCTTGGCACATTTATGTCCAGGAACCCAAGTTTGTTGGCATGTGAAACATGGATTCTTTCTTCTAAGTTCTTCTTTGCTTGGTACTCCTTTATTTTCTTTGGTATAGGAGTCATTTTTCCATGGTTTCTTACCTTCCTTGAACTTGGAAGGGAAATTTGGCTTGGTGGGTACTTGGTCCTTGGCAACACATTATGCAAGTCTCTTGTCAAATTCATGGAATCCTTCAATGTGTTTGGCTTGTGGGATTTCATGATTCCTCTCAAAGGTTATGTCAATAACTTAGTAAATAATAAAACCAACATATCCATATATACTTTAGAAACCATTATTGAAAGATTTTCAAATTCTAACATATACACTTAAGGAGTTCCTACTTGCTTCAATTGTGCTAGTTCTTTGAAAGGAAGTCCGGGGTCTTTCCTCTCAAATATCTATATTAATGCATTGGATAAACCATCATATGATAAAATATGATCATGTTCCAAGTTTCTAAGACCATGGAACCACCAATCACTAGCTTCCCCTTCAATATGAAAAATGGTTATTTTCAATGCATCTTCTTCAACCATAGGATTTAACTAAGAATGCACACTTATTTTTTGCAACCAAGCACTAGCATACATTTGTGAGGAAACATAAAATGAATGAATATATATGTTTACTATGGTTTACTTTAATTCATGATTAATATGAGGTCTATTATTCCCACTTCCTCAAACTAAAGAGAGGCCCTAATGAACTGATCAAAAGGCAGGACTTCCTACATTCATCACTTAGTTGCTGCCAATAATATGTTGCTTCCCTCACATCATAAGTAGTGTAATGGAATTATTAGGACTCTAAAAACTTAGGTATTTTAGTTCCTTTCTGAGTCTTGAAATCATGGGGTCATTTATGAGGTCCAGTCTTCGAGAAATTGGCTTTCCCATTGGTATTCTTCTCATTATGAGGTGAGCTACTACTACTCCTAGGTGTTGACTTCCCCCTAAGTTGGCTATCCAACAATTTGAAATCTTGCATGAAATGTGTGTTCATACCTTAAATATATTCTTTAATGAAATTTTTAAGGTCCTCATTATCCTTCTTGTCAACCATGACTCCAAATCCTAGTTCTTTTCTAATCTCCTCGTACCTAGAATTGATTTCTTCACTTTCTTCTCAACCACTATTAATGTCTCCAATATCAGTTTCTAATGGAGGGATTTAATCATCAGGAAACATGAATAGAGGAATAAAAAAGGTTCTAATATCATGCTCCGATACCACTGTAATGACCCAATCCAAAAATTCCCAACAAAGGCAGAAGAACTTGGGGAAAATTTGTCTTGACTAGTCTTGACTCTAGCAGATTCGAATGTCACAAGAATGTCTCGAATTTGGTAGGGTCTGATATGGAGAGTTTTAGGACCACTCAATGGAATCTCTGATAAATTTATGATAAGTTATATACATCTGCAACTCGATTTTGGAACATTGGCAAAAATGGTAAAATTACTAGTAATTTATGGTGCAATTCCCCACAGGGTGTGAGAAAAAATGGATCTCCAAATCCTATGCGAACCTCCCAACTTGTCAAAAAGAGTATGGGTAATTTTATTATAATTCAATTAATTTAATTTGGTATGGTTAATATTTCTACAACATATATGTAAAGATTCATATTTGAATGCATAAATTCAGTGATATTTGCTTAAGGGAAATTGCATGTAAAATTCCAACTTTGACTCACAAATTGTGTATATGATGGTTCATAACAGAGAATAATGAAAATATACCATTAAATAATATTAATATCTCACTAAAAACACCTAACATCGGATCCAAGTTTCAACATACATCAGATATACAACTGCAATGAAATGGGAAGTCAACACATGGAAACTAGTCACAACAAAGCTTGGAAATGTGGACAGTTGCATATGTATTTATGCTTAGTTTGAATTATATAGAGGATTTAATACATATTAAATAGCTATAAATAATTCTTCCATTCTTGGGAATCAACTGGACTCAATGGGGCGCAACCACCCTTCGCACAATTGCACCATCATAGAGAAATATGGGAATATTGAAGTGGGGATTGAGAGAATCGAAGGAGAGATGGGTCACGAACAGTAGAATAATATTATATGCAGTAAAAAAACTCCATTAAGATCCAAATTAGAGTTCATTTTTTCCTCTCCCACATCCAAATTGGATGAGAATCTCACTCTCTCGAAATTGGCTCACTAGCACGGTAAGTGAGCACTCACCGTGCAACGGACAAGCTAGTGCTTTCCGAAATGCCAAAGGAAAATTATCAAATGATAAAAATACATTATAATTAATCATGAAATATTTATATAACCCTCATAAGATCCTCCAATGTCTAATTCACTCCCATAGGATTCCTCTAACTCATCCTTAATGTTTGGTAACCTCCATGACACTTGTCCTTCTCCTCAACCCTTCATCCTCCTCCAAATTTGAATTGTTGCCACCAAAACCCCAAGTGTGCCTTCTTGGAGGATATTTTTGGACCTTAAATATCATATTGTCATAGGTCTGCAATCAGGTCTTCAATCAGGTCTGACTTTTCATGGAATCTTCCATCATTGTTGTCATAAAATGCATTGAATCTCTCTCCAAGTAGCACCTAGTTTCTTCCTAGCCTCTTCCTCTTCTATGGGGATTTAATCCTATTCAACTATTAGAATAATTGGTATATTGATATGTTACTTGAAACCTCTTCACCTTCCAATAACATTCAATTACTCATAATTTCTAATTTGGGGTTAAGTCATGACATATGTAAGGAATAATCTATCCACCTAAGGTCTCCATGAACCTCCAAATGTCCTTATGAAGCAACGCCACTTTATTTTTTCCATATTTATTATTTGTATGACTAAATTTAATGTGTAAATGACCAACTAAGGTTCTCTTGGGTCCCATAACTCTATTATTGCAAGATTTAATGCCTCCTCGCCAACCTAGGGAATTAGTAGGTGGGTGAAACATTGTTAACTACTAATATCATTGGGATGGGGACATGACAATCCTACCCACCCAATATTGTGTGTCCTCAATAAATTCCAAGTTTGGATGCTTCAAAAAATTTTCATCTTCCCAAGTGGCTTCCTCACTAGGCAAATCCTTCCATTGTACCAAGTATTCTTTTATTGTTCTACTTCTTCATCTTCTTTCCCTTGTTCTCAAGATTTTGTCTGGAATGAGAACAAGTTGTCATTTATCATCCAAAGGAGGTAAAGTATATGAAACTTAAATATTCTGACTAATAACCTTCTTTAGACATGAAACATGAAATACATTATGAATTTTACTTCCCATGGGAAGCTCCAATTCATAGGCCACTTCTCCAACCTTCTGAATCACTTTGTAGGGACCATAAAACCTTGGTTTGATTTTTCATGAACCCTTACCCTTCATGGTGGTTTGTTTTTAGGTTTGATACCTCAAATACACCAAGTCATTCACTTGGAAATTCCTCTCCACTCTATGTTGTTCTACATGTTTTTTCTGATTTTTGGCAACCTGCAAGTTATCTTTCAAAACCTTCAAAATTTATTGACTTTCTTCAATCCAATACTTATCATTTTTAGCTCTACTATCACCAAAAGTGTGTTCAATCAAAGTGGATGCATAATAACCATAGATTTATTTGAAAGGAGACATGCCAATGGACATATAAAAATTAGTATTGTAATAAAACTCACCCAAATGCAACATTTTATCCATGCTTTTTGTTTCCCACTAACATAGTTCATCAAGTAGCCTTCCAACCATTGATTCACCCTCTCTATTTTTCCATCAGTTTGTGGATGATATATTGTTCTAGGTGTCAAATTTTTCCCCACCATTTTGAAGAGTTATTTCCAAAATGCACTAAAAAATATGCTATCTCTGTTACTAACAATTCTCTTAGGAAGCCCATGCAATCTGGAAACTTCTTTAAAAAATAGTTCAGCCAGTTGTGCAGGAGTGAAAGTGGTAGTAACAAAAAATAAATGAAAAAATTTAGTGATCCTATCCACCACCACAAATATGAAATCCTTGCCAAATACCTTGGGAAAAGTAGTGATGAAGTCCAT
Source organism: Pseudotsuga menziesii (assembly GCA_001517045.1). Lineage (NCBI taxonomy): Eukaryota > Viridiplantae > Streptophyta > Pinopsida > Pinales > Pinaceae > Pseudotsuga > Pseudotsuga menziesii. The sequence continues at coordinate 266,131 of LPNX010614161.1, read as the reverse complement.
GGAAATTCTCTCCCATTTTTGTTCTGGAATAGGAAAGGGGTGTAAGAGGCCAGCTGGATGAGTGTGATCCACTTTATTTTTCTTACAATTGGGGAATTCATTAACATAATTCATATCATCATCCTTCAACTCTTTCCATGAGAATATTTCCCTAAACATTCAGTATGTTTTGAAGAAACCAGGGTGACCTTCTAGAGCAAAATCATGAGCTTTATTTAAAATTTTCTCGTTCAAACTTGAACTAGGGAACAAATAGGTTCTATATTTGTAGTATATGATTCCGTCCAACATGTTATACCTATCATCATCGTTAGTTCCATCAAATATTTCAGAATAAAACTTATCCTTGGCATACTCTACTTCCAATGTGGCTTTCAAATTTTCAACTACATCCATTAGAGAGATAGAAGGTCTTCTAGATAACACAACAACTACCACATTATTTTTTCCCTTCACATATTCAATATCAAAGTCAAATAATTGAATCTTACTCATCCACTTTTTCTTCCTTTCATTTAGATTATTTTGAGTGAGGAAGTACGTTTAGTTGTTATGGTTAGTTTTGACCATAAATTTGTTTGCCACCATGTATTGTCTAAAATTTATCAAAGCATGCATTATGGATAACATTTAATTATCATAAATGGATTAAATTTTCTCATGTGACTATATATTCCTACTCTCAAAATATATTGGGTTTTTTCCTTATTTTAGGACTGCTCCAATGCCTTCTCCTGATGCATCACATTCCAAGACAAATGGTTTAGAAAAATTAGGCAAGGCTAGAATAGGAGAGTTGCTTATTACCTCTTTCATTATTTGGAAAGATTTTTCATCCCTTTAATGCCATAGGAAAGCATATTTCTTTGTCAAGTCATTGAGAGGTGAAGTGAGTTGGGAGAACCCCTTCACAAACTTTCTATAGTAGGTGCAAATTCCAATGAATCCTCTCAATTCAGTGAGAATTTTGGGACGAGGCCATTGTATAATGGCTCTTATTTTATCCATATCCACCTTCACACCATATTGACCAATGATGTTTCCAATATACAAGAGATATGTCAAACCAAACTCACATTTTGACATCGTAGCAAACAAAGATTGATCATGCAGAATTTTAAATACCTCTTATAGATAATGCAAATGTTCCTTCCAAGTTTTACTGTAGATAAGAATTCCATCAAAGAAAAATAGTACAAACTTAAGAATTTTTTTGTGGAATATATTTCTCATGCATGATTGGAATGTGGCAGGTGCATTTGTCAAGCCAAAGGGCTTGGGAACAAACTCATAGTGATGATAGTGACACCAGAAAGCAGTCTTTGGTATGTCTTCTTCCCTCATTTGAATTTGATGATAACTAGATCTAAGGTCAATATTTGAGACCAATTTGGCTCCATGGATATCATCCATGAGCTCATCAATCCTTGGTATGGGATATCTATTCTTCATTGACTTATTATTTAATTCTCTAAAATCAATGAACATCATCAAAGTTCCATCTGTTTTATTCACCATAACAACTAAAGAATCATATGGGTTGGAACTAGGCCTTATGAGACCCAACTCCAAGAGTTATTTAATGGAATCCTCAATATCATCTCAAATCCTTTTTTAGTATCTATAGGGATTCATTTTGATAGGTTGTGTTCCCATTTCTAAATCAATGATATGTTCCACCCCTCTATCTAGTAATCTTCTTGGGGTAAGGTCTCCAAAAGCCCTCTCATACTTACTCAATAGTTTCTCTATCTCTTTAGGATTCTTTGAAACCTTCAAGTGAGGTTTAGGATATGTAATTAAACATTTAGAAGCCCATTCTATGTCTCCATGCCTCAAGATATACCTCATGTTGTGAGAGGACACCACTTGATTTGGGTAACTATGCATTCCCCTCAACAAGATGGGTTTCCCTTCCGAATTTTTTAACCTCATTTTAGGGACTTGATATTTCATTGTATTCTCCCCTAAATAATACAACCATTTTACTCCCAAAACCACATTTGTATCAGCCACATTCACTAAATAAAAAATTTCAGTGATAGTATGATTTCCTATAGTGACTTGAAGCTTTGGAATCCATTTAGTGCAGTCAATAGAATTGTTACCTGGAATGATGACTGTGAAACCATAAAAAGTTTCATATTTCAACTTTCTATTCTCCACCAATGATGCATATA